>OOIL02000283.1:620548-652444 GCA_900332095.2 Cuscuta campestris | reverse complement strand
GGTTAACAAAATTGATTGAAGTTTACTTTGAATTCAATTTGTCTAATACTGAAGTAAAATTTAAAAATAAAAAATTAATATATTTAAAAACTACATCAAATGGTTGGAGGGGGAATATACGAGTAACTTTTTCGGGTAACTTCTTTCTTTCCCTTAGGAGCGATTTGGTTGGTGGGGGAATAATGAGGGAGGGTATAGGAATAAGAAGGTACTCCCTCATCCCATATACTCCCTCATACCACCCATAGATGGGACCCCCAATAGAGAAACGCCGACTTTGGAACGGAACAAGAAGGTAACCCTACGCGGCTACGCCCTACACAACACACCCAAAATAGAGAGAGAGACTGATGAGAGCTGAAATGTTTAGGCAATGTCTCAGGGTCGCAACCTCCGCCTCCGCCGCAGGAGAAGCGTTCATCCCGGCGGTTAGGTAATCCCCTCCCCAGCTGCTCTCCTTACAGATCAACTTATTTTAATTGTCCGAGGTATCAAGAAAGTGTTGCTATACAATTGATAATCTACAAAATGGGGCCACATTTTTGTACTTTGGCAAGGCAAGCATGTGGAGGATGTAGGGGTGGGCAATTTAACCGAACCGACCGATTAACCGATACACTTTAACCGAACCGACCGAAATTTTAAATTCGATTTCGGTTTTTGGTTTTAATCTCAAAAATATTCGGTTAATTCGGTTATCGGTTTCGGTTTCGGTTTTGGGCGATGTTAACCGAAACCGACCGAATAACCGAGCCCACAATATGTTTATTAAAATATATTATATATGTAAGCCCAGACCAAATATGTTTGTTATAGCCCACTTAAAAAACCCAATTCCCAGCCCTTCTTCTCCCTACCCAATTCCCAAGTCCCAACCCGTCTCCCAAGTTGGCACTCGGCAAAAAGTCCAACCGTCGTTCTCGTCTTCTAGGGTTCTCGGTCCTCACCATTCACGCCAAGAGCTCGCAATCACCATCTTCATTCTGGCGTCGGCCTCACCAATCGGCAGTCACCAGGTTTGTGCATCTCTGTTCTGGTGTCACCAATTCCGTTTTTTTATTCTTTTCGTTCTGATTTTTTTCTTTTGATTGCCAAATAAAGATTGTTCTTTACTTTTTAGCACATTAAATCAATGCCACATAAGTTTTCCCAGCAACTACACGAAGTATATTTTCTTTGCTTTGTTTTTAAAGATTGTTTTTAACTAATTTTTTGTTTTTTCATTATTCATGATTAGATCAAAATTCAAGAGCAAAGTCAATGGAGTCAATAGCTTCCCATGATTCACAATGTGAAGAACAAAATGAAGCCCAAAATGCATCAATTACTGAAGAAAGTAGGGTAAAGTCCTCATCTTCTAGACCTAAGAGGAAGGAAAGGAGCGCACCTTCAATAAGATCTGAGGTTTGGGCGCATTTTACTAAATTTACCATTACTAAAGATGATGTTATACTTCATAAAGCTAGATGTGATCATTGTGGTAGAGAATTTGCTGCAAATACTAAAAGTAATGGTACAAGCTCTTTGAAAAACCATTTAAAAAATTGTGTGAGCTTGCCTCGTGAGAAAGGGGATGATGATCAAACTGAGTTAATATGCGGAACAGTTGATGGGGAGGGAAATGTGCCAATAACTTTTGGGAAGTATAGCGCAGATGCACTTAGGAAGGGTATAGCAGAAATGATTATCATCGATGAACTTCCATTTAAATTTGTTGAGGGAAAGGGTTTTAGAAAGTGCATATACATNCCAAAATAAACGCTACACTTAACACAGAAAATAGTAATAATAATGATATAGTAATAAGCTAGGTCTACTGTATAATGCTACTTATTGCAGAATAACAAACTACTGGGATTCAAGCAATCCAACCAGTCCAATTAAGCAGGTCTGATGTATTGAAACAGTCACCCTCTCTCAGCTCACGTAACAGAAGACCATTTATGAGAAGACAAACTTCCAGAAAGAAAATAGTGTCTTGCATGAAGAATGAAGAGATCATCATTGTTGTTGACTTTGCCGAGCTGGCGCACCACCATAACCACCTCCATAACCAGCTTGGTTTCCATGAGATCCATAATTTCCAGACGGGTATCCACTGGCATCACCATACGCACCATAACCACCAGTTTGCAGCTCTCCGGTACCACCGGCAGGGGAATTGCTACTTGGTGGACCGCCAGCAGAACGTCCTACCGCCCCATAAGAAGCTGGGTTTCCATAACTTCCATCATTCCCACCATATCCACCATAAGCATAACCCTGGTTCCCATAACCTGCCGCTTCAGCTGGAGAATGGCCTGCTGGCCCTCCACCTCCCACACCTGCATTGGCCCCCCAGTTGGAACTTCCATAACCCGTAGTACCATAAGCAGGACCCTGAGAGTTCCATGAGTTTCTTTGTCCATCAGCAGGACCACCTCCATAGCCGCCGCCACCAGGAACAGTTTGATTTCCATATGCAGAAGCTGCAGGTCCAGCATAACCAGGAGCCGCCCCACCATAACTTCCATAACTACTGTAACCCATCGCACTGTTAGAAGATCCATACCCATATCCAGCAGAATATCCAGTCGAAGAAGCATAGGGGTGGTACCCTGATACAGCGGATGGTTGCTGCATGTACTTGGAATCCATCCGACTATCATAAGAATTAGAATTGTTTCCATGTCCTCCTCCATACCCCTGATAATTTCCACCACCACTTCCCATGGACCGACCACCGCCAGAACCAGAACTGGAGTTCAAATCTTTAGGAAGTGCGCGTTTTACTTCTACTTGCTTCCCACTCAAATCATGGAAGGTCTTGTGTAAAACCCGATCTACTGCATCTTCTGAATCAAATGAAATAAAACCGAATCCACGTGGCCGGTTGGTCTGCTGATCGTACATGATTACAACATCAGTTACATTACCATAGGCTTCAAAGTAACCACGGAAGCCATCCTCTGACAGAGCAGGAGGCAATCCGCCAACAAATATTTTCTTAGTCTTGTTACTTCCACCACCTCCGGAACTTCTACCACTATTGGGATTTCCATTTTTTGATACCTGTTGTTCCTCTTTTGATATGGCCCGTTTGGCATCAACCTATATGATAGGAACACATAGTCAATGCCACTGACTGAACAGATATATATACCACAAGTAATAAATACATATTTTCACTGAATATATACGAGTTCCAAAGCATGCAACGATAAGCATCAGATAAGAGAAAGTTACCCGCCATTGCCAACACATCCTACACTAGAACCTCATACACAGAAAAGAAAAAAAACTTAATTTTATACTAGGAGTAATTATTGTTACTATCAATAAATATATCTTGGATTGCTCCAACCACCCAAAAAACAGCAATAAAATGCTAAAAGTTTCCAGCTATTACTTCACCTTCTTGAACCATTTAAACCCCTTCAAGAATAGCAAAGAAAACAAATGAATTGGAAATATAGAATTCAATTTCAATCTGAATCAGAACTTAAAGGGCCAAGAACTGCACACGCAGAAGTCGAAACTAAGCACCCAACCACAACATCAAAATTAAAACCGATTAATCAACAATCAAGGCTAAATTCATCCAAACAACAGGAGATCCAAATCCAATAAGACCAAAGATTGAAAATCAAAATCAGAAACAGCAAAAGACATCCTTTTGCGAAATCACTCTCACCGTACGGCCGTCAATCGTGTGGGTTTCCTGGAGAACGGAATCAAGAACATCCGGATCTGCAAAAACAACGAATCCAAAGCCTCTGGGCTTCCCGGAAAGCTTGTCTCTCATCACCACAGTCTGCAAAACCTCGCCGAATCTCTGAAAGTGGTCCTTCAGCTTCTCCTCATCCGTCTCCCAAGAGATGCCACCGATGAACAGCTTGCCTTGATCGGAATCCATCCTTTCCCTCCGTATATCCTCCGATCTCACAGGAGGAGTCTTATTCTCAATTTGGTGGCTTCAATCTGTCAAGAGAGGCGAAGACGCCGACTAGGGGAGAGGTTTGAGAATAACAAAAAATACGAAGTACTCTGTAAAAAAGAACGGTGCAAGCAATATACGGTGTAGATTTTATAAGACTGGACGGTGGTGATTGCCTGCTGATCGGCATTAACAACAAATAGTAAGAAAAAGAAATATAATTATAGTATTGAAACTGGAATAAAATAGGATTTCAATGAAAATAAAATGTCAATCATGAAAGAAAAATAAGTTCGATTACATTATGTGACATGTCTGATATTTAAAACAAAATTTTACAATATATAAAGTATAATTACGAATATATTCTTTATAATAAATACTGCATAAATAAATTGAGGTGCAACGTAACCACAAAAACTTTTTAAAATTTAATATTTTTATATTTATGCTAGCTTTATATTATAATTATTTTTTGCAGAAGTAGTTTTTTGTATTTGAAAAATAACAATGTTTTTTTGTATCTTAAAGACATTCATTAAGATAACGTGATGATGATGACGATGACGACGACGACGATGATGATGATAATAATAATAATAATAATAATAATAATAATAATAATAATAGTAGTAGTAATAATAATAATAATAGTAATAATAATAATAATATAATAACAATTTATAACAACAAGAATTTAAAATAAATTTTTTAAAGTTTTTTAGGTTTTCCAATTTTTTGAAGTTTTTCTTGTTTCTTCCAGTTTCTTCGAGTTTTTCTTATTTCTTCTGGTTCCTTCGAGTTTTATTCCAGTTCCTTCCAGTTTCTTTCAGTTCTTCCAGTTCCTTCCAGTTTCTCCCAGTTCTTTCCAGTTTTTTTCCAGTTTCTCTCAGTTCTTTTCAATTTATTCCAGTTTCTTCTAACATCCAGCTCTTTATTGGACAAATAAAATTACCTCTTACTTTATAAAATTACCTCTTACTTTATAAAATTTTTAATGTAATTTAACTTATAATTTATTTAAGTTGTGGCATTAACTTGAAAAAAATTACATACTATGAAATGTTTAAAAATTGCATTAAAATTTTTATAAAGTAAGAGGTAATTTTATTTGTCCAAAAAGTTGCCCAATCTTATCAAAACATATTTAGATAAGATATTTTCATGATGTGCACTTTGAGTGTTTATCAATACTTAAAAGTTTGAGTCGAAACTAAAATATTATATTTTTCAGAAAAAAATGAAAAGAAATTCATGAGAAGTGTATTTTTTATATTATAAATGAAAATAAACTCTTTTATTTTATTTTAAAATATTATTCTTTTAAAATTTTTAAAAAAGAAAAAAAATATTTTAGAAATTTTATTCTTTTAATCATGAAGAGTGTTATATTATACCGGTTTATGCTTGAAGTTTGTGCTCAAAAGGAACAAAAGAGTGCTCTAGCATTAGTGGTTGATACTTGGACGTGGTATGCAAAGAGTCGTGTGTTCAAATTCCATAGTTGATAAGATTTTTGAAGAATTTCGCAAATAAAAAAAGGTCACTGGTTCGACACATATTACGGTCTTTAGGGCTAGACCGGATCGACTTGACCACCGGTTTGCCGGTTTTTGGGCCGAAGCGGCCGGTTCGGTCCGGTTTTTGAAACTATAGTTACATGCATGTTTTTATTGATTATTAAAAAAATAAAATATTATTGTCACTTCTTATTTTATGGAGTTTTTGTTGTAATTTGTACTTTTTATTTCTTTACCAATTCGTGAATTCGTTTTTTAAATATATAAATATTTGCATATTTTTTTAAATGAAAAGAAAAATATGGGACAGAGGAACTACTCCATTTATCGCATTAAAATCCCTTTTTTCGACTTTACAAAGAAGTCATTTAAGAGTCAAAGACTTTGTGGTCTAGTAACATTATGAAGGTGTTTGTACGTGTGATGAGTTTTGAAAAAATAGATATGCTAAATCAGAAGTAGAAAGTAGTTACTTCAAGCTTTGGTGAAAATTACTTCTAAAGCACAATTTACACTTCTAAAACCATACTCCATAATCTAAAATTGATTGAAAAACACTTAAAATTATGTTTCAATGAAGTTGAAATTCAAAAGCGCTTTTCAAACACCCTCTATAACTTTTTCAAGTTCAAAGTCACATCTTGAATTACAGTGGGGAAAGTACGGAGTAACTCTTTATTCGAGTTATTAGGGCCAAATAGCTTAAGTGCCCCTTATGGTTTGGAAAACTAGCACCAATATCTCATCTGTTTTCGAAACTTGAACGTTGCACCCACACCTCATCTGATCATTTTCCGGTCATTTTCTAGCGAAGAAGGGAGACATTGGTACCTATTTTCTAAACCATAAGGGGTGCACGTGCTCATTTCTTATTTTTCATTTATTACTTTGTTTTTTCCTTTTTTTAACTTTTTTATATCTCTGTTTGCTTTTCCTAGAAAAGCTTTTTTAAAATTTCTTTTAAATTTTTTAAAAAAATTTAAAATTCTTTGTGTTTAAAATAAAATTAAAAATAAAAAATTAACATTTACTCCGTCTATCTCAAATTAAACAATTTAACTATTTGTTTTCTATAGTCATGTTTTTGGTAAGTTCAAAAAGAAAATAAAAAATACAAAATGGAAATACAAAATAAAAAAATCTAAACATCTAAAAGAGTCTTATACAAAAAATAATTTTTACAACACCTAAAACGTTCTCAGAATTGGGATGTCCAACAAGAATTTTCTTATTTTATTCATCATTTTTGAGGTTCTCAAAAAAAGGTTTTTACTTTTTTATTTCAGAAAACAAAAAATTGCTAATTTGAAACATACAGATGCAGTATTTGTTAATTTTTTTCAAACAAAAATAATTTTAAATTTAAAGAACATTATAAAAACAATTTTAAAAATAAACTTAAAAAATATTGATTAATAAAAGAAACACATAAAGGGATAAACAAAAAAATAATAAATGAGCACCAATGTCCCATATGGTTTGGAAAATAGACACCAATGTCCCCTTCTTCATCGAAAAATGATGAGAGGTATGGGTGCAACCTTTTAAAATCATGAGGACTTTAGAAATAAGTTTTGAAATTATGAAAGGTATTGATGCCTATTTTCCAAACCACGGGGTTACTGGTGCTACTTGGCCGAGTTATTAGTGATAAAACATGTAAAAACTACAAGTGATTTTTTAAGAAATGATCAAACTCATCGATAATTTCTTTTTTCAAACAACCAATAAAATCACAAAAATTATTCTTGATACTTTAATATGGAGTACGTAAAATACTAAAGTCTAAAGGAGGAGTTATTTGAAATAATCTCACTTATCGATGATTTCCTAAAAATAACCTTACTTTTTATTACGGAGTATTATGTAAAATAATTCCAAATTTTCAAGTTGTCAATCACACGTTTTGGGTCACCGTTAATTATGTTTTTTTCCATCAAGAATGTAATGGTGACCCAATAAATCAAAGGCAACTAAATGACAATACTAATTTTGGCTATGTTTTTTCGGTTGAAATTCTAAGGTTGATGTAAGACAAAATTGGAAGAAGTTAGAAAATGTTGGAATGTAGAATTGTGTAAAACCTTTTTATGGTTGTTTACGTAATCTCAACGAACATATATACAACAAGTACGGGCTACGTCTAATGCTAGTGGGCTTGGGCCCGTTACAACACAAGTTACAAATATACATATGCTAATACTCCCTCTCAAGTTGGCGCATGAAGATCTCGAATGCCCAACTTGGAGAGTATTAGGAAAGAAAATAAAGGACGATTCAACGCCTTTGTAAATAAATCGGAAAGCTGCAAGCGAGTGGGTACGTAAGCTGTGGTAATCTCACGGCGGTGAACACATTCACGGACAATATGGCAATCAATATCGATGTGTTTCATACGCTCATAAAACACCGGATTAGCAGCAATGAAAAGAGCGGACTTGTTATCACAGAATAGTCGCGGTGTGGTTGTTGGAGTCACGCCAAGAGCCCCAAGGAGTCCCCTAATCCAGCGCACCTCGACGCACGCGTTGGCCATCGAGCGATATTCGGCTTCAGCCGAAGAGCGAGACACTGTGGTCTGTTTCTGTGTCTTCCAAGAAACCGGCGACCCACCTAAGAGAATAAAATATCCACTGACAAACCTCCGAGTGAGAGGACAAGAAGCCCAATCCGAATCACAATATGCAAATAACTGTAGGGAGCTGTCACTGCGAAGTAGTATGCCCTGTCCCGGATGTCCCTTCAAGTAACGAAGGACTCTGCGTGCGGCATCCATATGATCAACCTGGGGAGCATGCATAAACTGAGACAGAACATGGACAGAATAAGAGAGATCTGGTCGAGTAATGGTGAATGGTGAGATAAATCAGCCGGCCAATGAGACGTCGATACCGTGCCGGGTCATGAAGTTCGGCACTAGTGGATCGGCTCAAGCCGTGGTTAGGGACGATGGGGGTGTCGGCTGGCTTACACCCCACCATGCCAGCTTCGTGAAGAATATCCAGGGCATACTTTCGCTGGCACAACACAATCCCCTCCGCAGATCGAGCACACTCAATGCCCAAAAAATAAGATAATGGCCCCAAATCCTTGAGGTGGAAACACTGATGCAGATAGGCCTTAAAGGAGGCACATAACTGAGAATTATTACCTGCAACCAAAATATCATCAACATAAACCAGCACAATCAAAATATCAGGGCCACATCGACGAATGAATAGGGTGTGATCAGCATGAGCCTGGCGGAAACCATAGCGGCGCAGGGCGCATGTCAATTTAGCAAACCAATTGCGAGGAGACTGGCGCAAACCATACAATGACTTTCGCAGACGGCACACTTTCCCGGGGTGGCGTTGTGCATAACCAGGCGGCAAACGCATGTAAACTTCCTCAATCAAATCACCGTGAAGAAATGCGTTGTTGACATCAAGTTGGTGGACTTCCCACCTTTTAGCCGCGGCCGCGGCCAAGAGCACCCGAACGGACCCCATTTTGGCCACGGGGGCAAAAGTATCTGTATAGTCAACCCCCAACGTTTGGTGATTCCCGAGAACGACTAGTCGAGCCTTGTCACGTTCTTTAGTGCCATCAGAGTTGAACTTGGTTTTAAAAACCCATTGACACCCCAAAGTTGTCCAGTCGCGAGGTAGTTCTGTGAGATCCCAAGTATGATTATTCTCCAGAGCCTGAGTTTCCTTGTGCATAGCTTCACGCCAATTAGAGTGGGGAACAGCCCCGACATAATTCTTGGGAACAAAATGAGGACTGATGGCTCCCAGAAAACCTCGATACCTGTCATTCAAGTTATAATAACAAACAAAGTTGGCAATAGGATAACGTGTACCTGAAGACGAAGACCGAGCAGGAGGGGCGCACAACGAAGCATTAGATTGCACAGAATTAACGATGTAGTCACTAAGATGGGAAGGCGGACGATGCTGCCGTTGAGGACGAAAAGGTGGGTGGGCAGCTGTATCGGTAGGAGTGGAGGTGCCACTGTCGCCGGTGGTGTGCTCCGCGGTCTGGACCGGTTAAGGAACTGCCGGAACAGTGGCGGCGGGCTGTGCTGGGAGGACCGACGGATTGGGCAGCGGGAGGTCAGGAAAATCGGCTGGGTCTGTGGGTTGAGGTGTTTTGGCAGTTGGGGTGGGAATAGCAAACGGAAATTGGGATTCGTCAAAGGAAATATCCCGGGTGTGAAAAAAACGGTGAGTGTCAAGATCGTAGACACGCCAACCCTTAGTACCCGTGGGATACCCGACAAACATGCATTTGGTACTACGGGGGAATAATTTATTTGAAGTGGGGAGACGCACAAAACACAGACACCCGAATATACGCAAGTGACTGAGATCAGGTGCTTTATTATGAAGAATTTCAAAGGGAGATTTCCCACCCAAGATTTTAGTAGGGGTACGGTTGATTAGATAAACAGCGGTAAGAACACACTCACCCCAAAATTCAATAGGTAGATTAGCCTGAAACATCAAGGAACGGGCAACATTTAAAATATGGCGATGTTTACGTTCCACCCGACCGTTTTGTTGAGGGGTACCAACGCAGGAAGTTTGAACAAGAACACCCATAGACAAGTAATAAGCACGGAGATGCCGATTGACAAACTCAGTTCCATTGTCAGAACGGACAACTTTTATGGTTTTATGGAACTGAGTTTGAATCAGACTAAAAAACTGTTTAAGGCAACTAGTTACTTCAGTTTTGTCAATAATCAAATAAGCCCAAACAGCGCGTGAATGATCATCAACAATAGTGAGAAAATAATGTGCACCAGTAGCCAAACAAGGGGTATAAGGTCCCCATAAATCGCAGTGAATTAAATTAAAGATACTAGTAGCTTTATTGGAACTGAGAGGAAAACTACTACGAGTTTGTTTAGACTGAAAACAAATTTCACAAGTCTGTAATAATTTGAGTTTTGCGCTACTGGAAACAGGGAGAAGAGACGACAAAACTTGAGGAAAAGGATGGCCCAAACGCTTGTGGAGAAGAATTGGGTCTCCTTGACTAGCAAACGTAGGACTAGACGGACGAAAAAGAAATACCTCGTTGTGTGCTTTACCTTGTCCAATCTCCATCTTCGTTGCAGAATCCTGTATAACACAACAATGTTTATTAAAAATAACTAAACAGGAATTATCCCGAATAAGACAGCCAACGGAAATAAGATTGCACTGTAGGTGCGGCACAAGTAACACGTCCCGGAGGGGAACTTCCAGGGAAAGGCAAACACGCCCACATCGGGTTGCCGTAGTGTGCGCCCCATTAGGCAGTGTGATAGCGCAAGGTGTGATGGGAACAATATGAGACAAAAAAGAGCTATTACCCGTCATGTGATGGGAAGCGCCACCGTCAATGAGCCACTCACGGGAGGAAGACTCACCGTTAGAACCTGTACCCTTCTCGGTAGAGGACGTGTCAAGCATGGATAACAACCGAGAAACCTGATCGGACGTGAGACCCAAAGAGTTGGGAGTCATGCCCGAGCCACTCACTGCGGCGTGTGCTCCCCCCGTCGGAGTGCCTGCCCCCTGCCAGCAGGCGTGCCGCCGGATGACCCGCGGCTGACTCCACGGCCGGAACCCCCTCCGCGGCCAGAGGCTCCCCCTCTGCCACGGCCTTTGCCCGGGGGATAGCCATGCAACTGGTAGCATCGGTCCTTGGAGTGACCATCTTTGCCGCAATGTGTACAAGAGTAAAGAGGAGGGTCTCCACGACCCGTAGGGGCAATAGGGCGTTGCATGGCGAAGGCGAGTGCATCGGTTCGATCATCCCTCCCGCGAACAATATTTTTGTGACGCTCTTCATGGACAATCAAAGCATAAGCCCGGTGAATGTCGGGGACAGGTTCGGTAGCAAGGAGTTGGGAGCGAATATGGCCAAATTGCTCGTCGTCGAGACCGAGCAAAAAGTGGTGGGTTTTCTCTTGTTCTTCGCGAGCTCGGATGAGGGCGGCAGCCTCACAACGGCAGCTGCACGTAGGGTCGACAGATCCATAGAGTTTGTTCCAAATTGTCACAAATTAGTTGTAGTATACCACCACGGTTTGTCCCTTTTGCCGGAGAGACTGAAGTTCAGACTTTAATTGATGAACACGAGGGCCGTTGGACCCTCCATATCGGGTTTTCAAATCTAACCACAATTCGTGAGCCACTTTGTGAGAAATAATAGACGGTTGTATGTGTTCATCAACGCTATTGCATATCCAAGAACAAATGATAGAGTTATTAGCTTTCCATGCCGCAAGCTCTTGTTCATCGGTTGGCTTGGGAAAACCCGTGGGGGTTAAAAATCTGGCACGGCTTCGTCCTTCTAAGGCGTTAACAATCGTCTTCTCCCACACATCATAATTATCCCCTTTGAGCAAATGCTTTATCAAGGAATTGCCGGCACTTTCGGATGGATGAATATAGTATAGAGATGTGGGCTCGTGGATCAACCTCACCTTCTTGGAGGCTTTGGTGGACATGTTGTGCAGCGAGAAAAGGAGATCGGCTGCTGAAAAAAAGTGAACGAGGCAAGACTGCCTTGCCGAGGGGAGCTCCGACGTGAGCCGAAGCAAACACCGACGTGAGGCGGTGTGTAAAAGCCGACGTGAGGCGGCGATGTAGTACGGCCGACGTGAGGCGGCGAGAAAAACGGCGGCGGCACCGTGTAGCTAGGGCTTACGTTTCTAGGGTTTTTGGTTATGCCCGGGAATTGGCTCTGATACCATGTAGAATTGTGTAAAACCTTTTTCTAGTTGTTTACGTAATCTCAACGAACATATATACAACAAGTACGAGCTACGTCTAACGCTAGTGGGCTTGGGCCCGTTACAACACAAGTTACAAATATACATATGCTAATATGGAAATATTAAAGTGCTAAAAAATCAATCAATTGAATAACTATCCAAATGAATATGCAAGTAAACTAATTTTAGATAAAAAAATTTCATCTTTATCTGTGTTCAAACTGATATGTTATAAATTTAGATATAGGATGTTATTATATATTTATCATATGCAAACATTTTCTAAGGCGTTCAAAGAAAATGAAAGTAGTTAAAAAAACTAAGAGTTAGAAAAATTGTAAGAAATTGAAAAAAAGTTAGAGGCTACATTTTTCAACCCAAAAAATAGACCTTTCGTATCCAACGAAATAATAAGTTTCAAAGATATTGATTTGCGATAAAGAAAATAATCACATGAACAATACCAGAAAATTACTCACGGGTGGCGCAGGTTTTGTCGAAATAACTCTCAGGTCCCTCTATTTTCAAGAAGACAACGGAGGTCCTTACATTTGGTTGTAATGACTAGGATGGGACATTCCACCTAATATTTCATCCATAAACGTAAATAAATGTATTTTTTTCCTTTTTTTCTAAATATTTTAAGGTAATAAATTTTAGGTCGCTCCTTTTTATTTCTTTATTTTTTCTTTTTTGTTACTCTTTTTTAAAGTGTTATTTTAGAATTTCTTCTATAAAATCGGATAAAAATTCAAAATTGTTTGTATTATATTAAAATAAATGAAATAAAATATTTTCTAAAAAAGAAAAAACCGAGTAATGGCAAAATAAGAAAAAACGGTAATGGAAAAATAGGAAAAAAATATATTTATTAACACTTATGGATGAACTATTGGTTGAAATGTCCCCTCCCAGTCATTACAACAAAATATAAGGACCTCAGTTGTCTTCTTGAAAATAGAGGGACCTGAGAGTTATTTCAACAAAACTCGCGTCACCCGTAAGTAATTTTCTGTGAACAATACACTCATGTTTTAACAAAAAGTCTTCCCACATTTGTATTTTTATAAAGAGTATTAAAGTGTTTTTCTACATTTTATGGCTAAATAATGATCTCTCCACCCTAAATTAAATTGATTGTTTAAAATTTTTGATTAATTTTTTAAATATGCAAAACTTATTTTTTATTCCTATACTAATTTTTAAATAAAATGAATTGAAAAAACTTGAGATTTTACTTTGTTTTACATAAATTGTAATTTATTTAAGGAAGGACAAAAGAGTATGAAATTGAATAAAAAATAACTTGATATTGTTTTGGGGAAGAAACACTTGAACAATAAAATGGAGATGAAGTTGACTGTATAGTCTCAAGTCTTTATTAGTTATTATTATTTATTAGTTATTACAACCCAGAGGAGACAATTACCCAAAAGTGCATAACATCACTCCAACACTACTCACTCTTTAACCTTTGTTAACGTTAGGCTTTTCAAACTGCCGTTGGAGGGAAAACATCGAAATTCCCAAAAAACCAAAGACTAGAAAAAAAAGATAACAGATTTCAAACAGGCTATATAATTCCTAGGATGAAGGACTCTGCAATGTTCCTGTTTACCCATTGCAGGGTCTGAGAAGAAGGAAGAATCATCCAGCAGAAGGCCCCAAGAACAAAATGGTGTGTTTCCTGTCATGTTTTGGCATCCAAAAGAAACATAAACAGCGCAAGCCCGCCAATAAAACTCAACGGTTAGACACGGTAAGAATCAACCACTTCATCCCTATATTCAATCAATCATTAAAAGATAAATCTTTGTTTCTTGAATGGTTTTTTACTGCTTCGCACTTGGAATTCAGGTGGAGGGGAAATACCTGCCTCTAGACTTCAGGAAGTCTGGTGAACCAGATCCGAAAACCAGGTACAGGTGCTTAGAATCTTTATGTTTATTACCTTCATCTTCTAAATCTGTGGTGAAAAAATGTGAGCTTTATGCAGATTTAGCAGGAATGCAAGGAGAGGTTCACTGGCTGACAAGATCAAGAAAAAAGTGACCTTTAATTTAGATGTCAAGATCTATGGGCCTTTGCAGCAAGAGGAGATTGATTCATATTTTTCGGATGATGGGCAAGAGAAGTCGGAGTCGGAGTACCCATCAGATTATAGGTACTATAGCTGCAGAGACAGTTTTGACGGCGACGACATAAAACTCGATGAAAGTGATATTGAAGAAGAATATATTGACGAGGGCGACGACTTTGATAATGGTGTTGAAAGCAACAATGGATGTATATTGATCCAAGTAGAAGAACGTAAAAGCCGTGTTCTATTTTCTGGCCCCGGATATATAACAGATGACCGTGTGAATTGTGTGTTAAAACCAATCGAAAACCTCACATAATGGAAAGTAGTGAAGGCAGCAGAAGAAACTAGATTCATGAAGAAGAATCAGGAGAAACCCTCAATTAACTATAGGAACATACAAAACAAGAGCGAACCCATTCAAGTCGATGCCAGTCTCTCAAATTGGTCGTTACCATCGGAGAAGAAACCTAGAGTGACAGTGAGCGCCTAGCTACTTTCTTGTGGAGCATTTGTCTTTTTTTTGTTTTTGTATTTCCATTCTTTATTGCCCCATTTATTGATTCCTTTCTGTAAATTATTTGCAAGTGCGGTTGATGTTGTTTGTATTGATTCTACCAAATGCAAGGGTAATATGTATAAAAAGAGATTCATCTTTTACAATTTACAAAGACCCAAAAGATCCATCTTTTACCATGATTGCTTTCATCTAAAGAAGCACACGAGCCCATTTTGTTTGCAGTAAATTTGATTGAGAAGAAACATATACACTGTAATTTATATAGATGCCAAGACCAAGATCCAGTGAAATATGAAGTCATATATGATCTGTTTTTCCACAAAAAGAGTGCAAGTTGTGGACTGGGTAAGCCAAGTTAGTGTAAATGATGTATATTACTCATGAGAATCTACCATTACTGTCATTCGTGGTGAGATTAGAGAGTCAAAGAATGACTTAAAGTGGGAGTAATTACTATGGGATGAGAAGAACTACATTACTCTACACATACAAGAATCTGATCCCTCTTCGTCCGAGTCGCTTGCATCGCTGCATACAAACAATAAAAGAGTACCATAAGGCAAGCTGTTGAGGAAAAACAAAATCTATTCATTCAGTAGTTCTAAGCGCACTATGATGAAAGACAACAATCCAAATCAAAGTGGCGAAGTTATGCCAAGGACATAACCATGTCCGACAATCCACTTCTTGAGTTCTTTTTTGGGGAGGGGGGTAAGTTGCAACAAATGATCTATCTACATTTGGCTATTCACACATAGAATCCACAATGGGACTGATGATAAAAGCCGGTTTGTATTTGAAAACGACACAAATTTTTGTTGACAGATGTTGTGTTTTGAAGCTTTTCCGGGCATGGAGATCTCAATGCAAGCAACTAAACCATACAGTTTCTCTGAGTTCTTAAAACAAGATCCATAGTAGTTCACTAGCACAATGAATCCTATCCACACAGAACAACAAAACAACAACAACAACCCAGTTAAATCCCACAAGAGTAGGGTCTGGGGAGGGTGTGTGTACGCAGACCTTGCCCCTACTCGAAAGTAGAGAGGCTGTTTCCAAAGAGACCCCCGGCTCAACATCGAAAGTTGCAGTGTTTGACTAACTGCTACTTCATTAATTAAAGAAGCGCAGATAGTTTAGAGATCCATTTTGATTTATTCCATCACACCCCAAAGCCAAAAATGGTGAAATTTTGACTCCATCGGAGATGATGGAACAATCTAGAGTAAAGTTCATATTACATCTACACATAACAATATCCTCAAGAACAAAATGCAATGCGTGAACCTTAAGATCAAGAAAGTGAACTGAAGTACCTAGGTTGGAATTCCAAGATATGAAGAAGATCTTCCCCATTTCTATCATTCCACTGCACTTTGAGCTTGGGATTTCTAGTTTTTTTTTAGATAATCCGCCTCTCCTACAAGGCAACAAGCACTTAGACTCTTCTACTTTTTCTTCTTCTTTATCCACATTCATCTCATCTTTATCTAATTCCACAAGCTTATTCTTCTCTGTTTTCAGATCACTATCCATTGGCAAGTCCAAGCACAACTCTTTCAGAATTTAGAGTTCTTTCAACACACCCAAATATCATGAAGAATCAAGAAACGAGTTTCATTAACAGAGCCACTGATACAATCTTCAATGTTCAATCTTCGAATCCCCTTACAAGATCTGGAAACTGATCAAAGAAATATTTTTGTAAAAACAATGCAATCAATCATCCTCAACAACCCAAAACACCAAAGCTTCTTTAAATTAATCCACAAGGAAGGGGTGATTTGGCCCCATCAAGACTCAAAAACCCATCTTCTTTTGCTCTTAATTTTCTCAGATTGATGGATCCGAAAAAAAGAATCTCAAGACTCAACCGACAGGGGAAGTAAATGGCTAATACTCTAAAATAAAACATACTTTACTCTTTCTCCCAATTTCTTTTCAGAAAAAAAGATTTGCTACTCACGATGTTGAAAACACACTTTTTAATTCTTAAATTTTCCCACACCGGAAACGCAAGAAGCGCTCGACGATGTAGGCGGCTATATAGTGTCCAATTCGAGGCATTCTTTACTCACGCAGTCACGCGTTGAACACAGAGCGAACTATTCTTTCGCCTTTTACTAAAGAATACCGTGTGTTCGACGCAAATAGTGACATACGTTTATTTTTGGAGGGTTTCTCTTTATTGAGAAATCCCAACAAATTATTGTTGAAGCTTGTTTATTTTTCTTATTTCTTACGTAGTATTTTTTTATTCTAGGTACGAGTAAACAAAACTTACGACTTTTTCTAAATTAATAGCTGAGTAATAGCAATATTGATGTTTTTTATAAAAGAAGAATATTTTTTAATTTATCTCAAAATAACGTTTTTATTTTTTGACCTAGAGTATATGATCATCTCTCTTTTAAATCAATTCTAACAATGCTTTTTTAGTTTTTAGAGAGCTACTAAAATAGGACTAAAATATAGGAGATAAAACATAAAGGTATATTTTTGTACAAGTAATGTTTTAATCTTTATTTAAATAAATTCATTTTACATTTAATACTTTTCATAGTAGTGTTGCACCACCGCTCTAAATCAGCAAGTACTCAATATTTTGAGAGGTCGTAATAGTGAGAATATAAATCATTTGGGATGGATAGGGTATAAATTAAAATTTATGGTATATATGTTTTATTAAAACAAAAATATAAATTTTAGTAATTCTTTTTACAAGTAAATTACTAAATTAGTATATCAATTTATTATAACAAAATTATGTAAATAAAATAAACTTATGACATATGGCATCCACAATTTAAAATGAAATGAAAGTGTGAGGTCAAGTGATGTGAAGAACATTAATACTATAAAATCATTTTTACTTAAAAATTGACAAAAAAAAAATACCCTAATTAATAAGAAAACCTCTTAAATAGGAGTAAAATAAAGTCATATCCCTAAAAAAGTATCTCAAACATTAGCTCCCCTAATTAGGAGTAACTTATCTAATCCTTCTTTATGGTCACACAAAGCCATCACACATTCTCATTCTCCTCTCTCCTTATGCAGCCCCGTCACCACCGCCCCACCCCTCGTAGTTGCCAGACTGTGCAACGTCGTCATTGCCGCCCCACCCTCGTAGCTGCCAGACTGTGCAGCATCATCATTGCCGCCCCACCCTCGTAGATGCCAAACTGTTCAGCGTCGTCGTCACTAATAATCTAACTATCACATCTTACTTTTACTCATCACATCAAGGGCAAAATTGGAAAGTCAATCATAAATAAACTTTCCCTTATTTTGGCTAAAAGTTAAAAAGTGAAGGGTTAATTGAAACGGAGTGAGTACTTTAATTAATTAAAAAAAAACTTTAATTTGAAATTCAAATTTTCTAAATGTAACACCCTAGCCCCCACCCTGGCCGTAAGCGTCCGCTCAAAGGATTGTAGACTGGCCCTACAAACCAACACAAGTCTTTTCTGCACACTTTGTCCTCACTCGTGCACGCCCAAGAAAACTTCCCAGGGGTCATCCATCCTAGAATTGCTCCGGATCAAGAACGCTTATCTTTGGAGTTTCTAGGTTATGAGCTCTCAAAAAGAAGATACACCTTGTTGGTATGAGTAGTATTATCAATCCTTTTGAGCCTTTTTCTTTCCCCAATTCATTTATTTTCAAATCAGGGTATTACACTAAACTTTTACCAAAACATCCAAATATTTTTTAAAGATGTGTAAATTAAAAAAAAAACTTAAAAACTAACTTCAAAACCTCTACTTCCTAGTTACAAAAGAAGACAAATGAGTATTAAACTACCTACTCCTTCCGTCTCAATTTGATTACAAATTGTGATTTACGAGGAGAAATATCACTTCTTGAAATCATTTTATTTACAAATCGGTATATCGATAAAAAAATAAAAAATACATATTAAAACACTACGTCAAAAGTTCTACAAAACAAGAAGTGACAATGATATTTTATTTTATCAAATACTTAATGAAATCGCGTAAACAAACAAAAGTTATCGAGAGGAAAGAAAAAAAATTGAAATCAAATTGGGGACGGAGGGAGTATTATTTTATTCGATTATAACGAAAAAAATTCCATATAAAAAGAAGACATAAGTTTGATTGTACGAATAATAATAAAAAATATTGAAAAGGGGTGAAGTGTAAAAAAAGGATCAAATAACATCTCACGAGAGTCATCAAATATTGAAAAGGGGTGAAGTGACTATAAAAAACTATTCAATTACATTTAAAATAGTTTTTAATCCGGTAAAATTCGAAAAAAGATAGCTAATATTATGTACTCCCTCCGTCTCAAAAAGTCTTTCATGTTTCATTTTTTGCGCATTCCATAAAATACTTCTATCCCGTCTTGAATGCCAAAAAAACTCTCAAAATAACTTCTACCCACAATAAAGAAGAAATTTTGTAAATTTTAGGCATTTTAGATGTCGTTAGAAGTGTTTTATGCCATACGCAAAAAATGAATCAGGAAAGACTTTTTGGGACGGAGAAAGTAAGTAATAAAAATGAATTGAACCGAACAAACTTTCCGTCGATCATGTGGAACGCGACTTAATAGAAGTGAAAGGAAGTATTGATATTTCATAGACAAGAAGCCAAAACGTTAAGCGAGAGGGGAAGAAGGAAAGAGGGGAGTGATATGGGAGTTGAAAGGCAGAAGTGAGACGCCCAAATCGCCGAGGTTAATTCCTTTTTGTCCCACACCGGAAAGGCAAGAACCGCTCGATGATGTGGGTGGCTATATAATGTCCAATTCGGGACCTTAGTCACTCACGCAGTCACGCGTTGAACACAGAGCGAAATATTCTTTCGCCTTTTACTAAAGAATACCGTGTGTTCGACGCAAATAGTGACATACGCTTATTTTTGGAGGGTTTCTCTTTATTGAGAAATCCCAATAAATTATAGTTTAAGTTTTTAATATTCTTTTTAATATTTTCTTATTAAAATCAACATACTCCTTTTACGATTCGTACAACTTGTGACATGGCATTCACAATGTAAAATGAAATGAAAGAATGAGGTCAAGTGATATGAGAAACGTTAATCCTATAAAGTTATTTTTATTTAAAAAATTGACAAAATATAACTACTCTTCATTAATTAATTGAAACATTTTTAGTAAATGTCATTTTTTTAAAATAAATCGAATTTTGTTTGTGCTCACTTTATTTTTGAAAAGTTTGTAGTTCAAATTTATTTGGAAGATACATAATTACAAATGCTAACATATCTATTTTGTAAAAGAGAATAGAAACGTGCAAATTTATTTTTAGATCTAAAAAATGTTAAGTTTATTCAAAAAATAAGTAAATAAAAAATTTGAATAAAATTATTTTTCAAAAATATGCAACATATATTTATAAAAAAGAAAACTAACTCAACACACTTACATTATAACAAAAAAAAATTAAAGAGCAGTCACAAAAAAATCTAAAACCCTTTAATTATTTTTTTTGTAAATGAATTTGAAAATAATGGTATACAAATTCCTAAAATTCCCTTTAAATTCATTTATATTAAAAATTGGTTATGGTAAAATTTTAGGTAAATATGAAGAAGAAGCCCTCCTATTTGTCCACGAATCAATAGGGGTGAGCATCGAGTCGGATTCGGTCCAAAACCGAACTAACCGAAAAAATTTATGATTCAAAATAATTGACAATAACTGAACCGAAACCGACAATAGCCTAATTGACCTTGAATTTTAATCCAATTATGAAATAATAAAAATAAAAGTAAACTATATTTAAAAAAATGCAAAAATCCATTTTTAAGACATCTATGGTTAAATATGTACAGATTTATTTCGTAAAAAATTAAGATTTACTAAATGCGAATTTTATTAGAAAAAAATTTATATAACACTACAATTTTTAAATTAAATAATAAAAGAAGCAGAGTTAAGAATTAATTAAAAAAGGAGGATTAAATTGATGAATACAGAAAAATATGTGTATTGGAAATAGAAGGAATAAATGATTAAATGGACATAGTTGGACTCAATTCACTTATTTGAACTTAAAAATGGGTAATATTAATGGGATATGCTAGGGGTACACCAAATGTGTACCCCAAATGTACACCACTTGCATCTACACCATTCATTTTATTTTCTTTTTATTTTTTACTTTTTTTTGAAATTTTCTTGCCTTTTTTGTGTGGTGATGGAGGGGGTGAGGGATGTTTGGGGTACACCAAGTGTACCCCTAGCATTTTCCAATATTAATTGAATAAACATTAGGGGTGAATATGGATTTTGGTTATTCGGTTAACTGAATAAACCAAATTAAAGAACCGAAAATCGACCGAATTAAGCGAATAAACCGATAATTTGAGAATGTGTAACTGAAACCAAAATCAAAAAATCAGTTATTTCGGTTTTCGATTCTCAGTTTCACGGTCGGTCCGATTATTTTGCTCACCCCTACAAATCACTACCTCTCTGTTTCTGACTGGAATTTTGTGTCGGAGAAGCACCTTTTTTGAAGTGTTGTTGCCGCTGTGCATGCCCCCCCCCCTTCTGCACCACCACCGCCACAATGTAGAGAAGAACGGCGGCTACCTCAAACTTCTCCATATCCACTGTTCAGTCCCCATTTATAGTGCGCTTATACTACATTGATAGGTATAAGAGTTACTAAAAAAATGAAACTAAACAATTACTACTAATATAAAAATGTCGTTTCTCAAAATGTTGACTTTGTTTTGAGAATTTTTCTAAATACTTGGTATATTAATAACTCAAAAATGATAATTTATAAAATAATTTAAACAATAGATAATGAAAATATGCAATGGAAGAAATAGTAAAATATTCTACAGCAAGAGATAACATGATGATATGCCTTGTTTGAGAACAATGTTTTCTCTTAGAGTTAGCTTTTTAAATAAAATTTGAATGATATAGATTAATTCTAAGAACGATAATGCTAAAAGCTACCG
Source organism: Cuscuta campestris (assembly GCA_900332095.2). Taxonomy (NCBI): domain Eukaryota; kingdom Viridiplantae; phylum Streptophyta; class Magnoliopsida; order Solanales; family Convolvulaceae; genus Cuscuta; species Cuscuta campestris. The sequence goes on along the minus strand of OOIL02000283.1, from coordinate 630,680 downwards.
TCATATAATTTTTTTTTAAAAACGCCACAACTTCAAATGGTGATGCCAAACATGGCTTATATTGTTATAGGAATTATCAAATGATAAATTAAAATATGCAAATAATGAATTACTAAAAAGATATTGTAACTAATAATCAAAAATATTAAATGGAATGATGGACTACAAAAAGTTAAACCAAAAGCTCAAGACAACGTTTCACTCTAACCATTTAAAATTAGTGTATACCATTAAAGAAATAATCCAAAACATTAATTTTCATTGAAAACGTTCCTTAATGCTTCAAAACAAAGAAGGACCAAATCATGGAAACCATAGATGTTTGAATGTTTAATGAGCATTCGAAAGAAAAAATGTTTAATTCTTTTTCCCACACCGGAAAAGCAAGATGCACCCAACATTATGGGAATCAATATAGCGTGCAAGTTGAACCATCGAAGAAACTCAAGCAGACACGTGTTAGACACAGAGCGAACTATTCTTTCGCCTTTTACTAAAGAATACCGTGTGTCTGATATAATTAGTGACATATACTTATTTTTGGAGGATTTTTCTTCATTGAAAAATCCCGACCAATTCTAGTCTATTTTTAGTCTATTGCACCTTTGGGTACAGGGCACAAGGGTAACTAGACCTGGACGCTTCTTTAATTAAAGATTATAATGTGTTTCAAATAATTCTTTTAAAAAATTAATTGTTTTAAATAAGTAAAGAAAATTATTAAAATATCATTAACCTATAATTAAATTTTATATATATATATATATATATATATATATATATATATATATATATATATATACTCCATCCGTCTTAAAATTAACTTTCTATTAGACTTTTTACGATCTCCAATGCGATACTTTAACCATTAATATCTCCATTTTTATATGAATATATTTTATAAAACAATATATTTCAAAACTATGTTTTAAAATAAATTTATTGATAATAAATGTATATCAAAATTCAATATGTTTTTTCCGTAACATACAGCCAAAGTTTAAAAAGTTTGACTGGAAAGTCAAATTGGGAAGTCAATTTTAGAATGGAGGGAGTATTATTTTGTAATTAGATAAAATAACATTTTGAAAATGTTTTAAATAATAAATCTAATAAAACTATTTTTATATCCATATCTAATACGGAATATCATTTTTATTTAATTTGGGGTCGAAGTTTGTCAATTTTAATTTAAAAAAATTCAAAAATGGATAAATAATCTGAGACGGGATTATGTGAATGTAATAGTTTGATTGTGTGAATATAAACGTAGAAGAAAATTTTAGGATGAGGAGGTTAGCATTAAAATATAGGATCTAGTTTAAAAAATAGCCCTTTAGAATATATTGTGTTTGACACAATAATCTTGTCTCGAACTAGCTCTTTCGAATTTATGTACACCCCATCAAGGTAGTATCCATCAAAAACTCAATTGAATGGATATGTTTATATACTTTAATTGAAAAAAAAATATGTTCATAAACTCATTGAATAGATATGTTTATGTACTTCTTTAAAAACTCAATTGAATATATATATTTATATACTTCATACCAAAAAAGAGGAATAAGAAAACCAATTTTTTTTTTTTTTTGAAATCAAGAATATTAGCAATGATGTCTAGTGGTGAAGCAACCCACTCGCCCATATCATCCTTTACCCTTGATCCAACAAAGAGTCTCCTTAACTGCCAAAGCTTCCGCTTCACTAGCACCATAAATAGCTCAAAGAGGCATAATTTTAGTCATATAAAGTATAAACCCACTTAATTGTGTGATCACGAACATCAAAACCTAAACCCACAATCCCATCCGCTAGACCAGTCGAGATGTCCATGTTGATCTTCAAAACGAATAAAAAGTTGGAACCCCCACCTCACGGGCCCTTTGCTTTGGGTTTGTGTAGGAAATAAATCACGAGGCGTCACCGAGTTGGAGACCACCGTAGGTTGCAGCGGTAGCCTAGGTTACGTGAGGGAGAGAGAGAGAGAGAAAGTTAGAGAGAGAAAGAGTTTAGGGGAAAATATATTTCTTCTTGACTGATATTGCTTGTGACGTCCCTATTTATAGATGATAGGATTCCCCGACCTAATTAAACTACGTTATCTATCCTGACGGTTCAAAAAAAAGCGACGAGGTAAAGAACCGTAAAGAAACCCTCGAAGGAGCTTATAATCCGCTCACTTAACAAAATCTAATTAAGTACAAGAAAATAATGTAACTAGTAACGAAATAAATTTAGAGTACATAATCCCCATATCGTTTGGGTGGCCCGGCATTTCGACGTGGTCGGCTTGACGTAGATGTCTCCGTAGTAGTAGTCTCGTGTTCCTCCATAATGTCCGATGTCGTACCCGTATCAGAGATGTGCCTCAACTAGGCAGGGACAACAGGATTTTCGTCTCATCTAGTCTCACCATACAAGGAAATGAATCCAAAGGGACTTCTCCAAGATTTGTACCCCAGCCGCGTGTAGGTAGTCAGCAAGGCTCACCCACTGCTTTTGCCAATTAAGCTGTGCCCATGGGGCGTCTATGTTGATTTTCGTAAAGCCTAGTGGCGTATTTTCCCACATTAAAAAAAGTAATGCTATTATATTATTTTTATCACAATGAATATTTCATACTCCTAAATGTGTAATTTTTTTATTTTAAAAAAGCTCATCTTAGCGGATCAGACTATTTGAGTTTGACATATTTTTAATGGATCATTTTAAGTTTGGTCATCTTTGGGTTCGATTAAAAAAGGCCTTTGCTTGATTCAGTATCCTTGTGTCGGATTTTGATCAAGACAATTCTTGTCCGCTCTAATGTTAAGTAAATAACCGGCTCTAATTAGTCATCTACTCACTCCTTAAGGAACTGTTTGATTCATTGTTTTGGAACATTATTTCTCAGAACACTGTTTTAATTTCTGGCAACTACTTCTTCCGTCTGGAAATGTTCTTCCTATTTGACTTTTCACGGTCTTCAATATTGCACTTTGACCATTAATATCTATATTTATACACAGATATATTTTATGAAAATTCGATATTTGAAAACTACATTTCATTATGAATATATTGATATTAAATTTACATTATAATACAATGTGTTTTTTCTACAAATCGTAGTCAAAGTTAACAAACTTTGACCAAGAAAAGTCAAATGTGAAGAACATTTTCGACGGAGGGAGTATATTTCAGTAGTTGTAACGCTACGCAAAATATTACCTCCATCTTATTTAAAATACCAATTATAGATTTATAGTTCCTTCCCAACCTTTATAAAAATATTCTTATCCACTATTTTAAAAGCACCTAAAATGAAAAAAAAATCTCAACGATTGTTTTAAAAAATATTCGTGACTAAACATAGACACCTAGAGTACACATTTAGAATTACAATCGTTTCACAATCCACCACTAAGTTCATATATGGTCATTGGTCAAATGCATCTTTTTTATTCCCCTGTCCCATTTTAAAGTATTTGTGTCGTTTTACAATGATTGAAATTATTTTTAATTCAATGTATTTGAAAATTGGGTGGAAAGAAAAACTAAAAATTACATATTTAAAAACTGCATCAAAAGCTCTTCGAACAAGAGATGACATGACTATGTAATTTTTATCAAGTGAGCAGTGAAAACAATAAAGAACGTAAATAAAGCTTGTACCTCTAAAATGTACGAGTAAATTTAATTATTTTGCATCCTTGGAAAAAAAACTCATATTTTAGTAAGAGCATCCTCAAAAATACCAAAAGACTCCAAAGTGTACCATCCAAATAGTAATACCGGAGTATTATGTACTCTCTCCGTTCTCAAAAAGTCAAAAACACTTCCTCTTTGATTCTCTTCACTTCCAAGTTCCAACAAAACACTTCCACTTTCTATTAAAAAATTGCTTTTACTCTTACTTTTTCATACCCTACCTATCACATCATACTTTTTCTCTAATAATCTACCCACCACATCTTACTTTTACTCATTACATCAAGGGTAAAATTGGAAGTTAACTACAATTTAACACTTCCTTATTTTTCTATTTTTTCAAAGTAGGAACTCTTTTTGAGAACGAAGGGAGTAGTTTTCAGAGTGTACCTTCAACAAATTTTTTTGGTCTAATTTTCTTCAAAAATTTAAAAGCTCAAGTCAGTAATATTATGTACTCGTAGTTTTCAGAGCATCCCATTTCCTTCCAATACCTCAACTAGAACTAGTTGTGTATTGCCCCTGCAATAAGTGAGTTGAATTTGACTGATTTTTTCTTCCAAAACAAGACTCAAGTTTGTACTTTGTAGGGGAAGTGTAATCTCAAATAAAGTACTCACGAATTTAAACAAACCTATTTAATTTTCACACAAAAATTAGACAAAATGTGTGGAAGTACACTAGAGGAATTTATTGAATTAGATCGCAAATTAGACCAGGAATATTATAGTAATTACGTGGTAAGTAAATTATTGTAAATTTCATAAATAGTTCTTGAAGATAATAAAAACATTGGTCATCTCAATAAAAGACCATAGTTTCAGGGTTTTTATAAATTCATAAAAATGGATTTGCTCTTATTTCTTAAATTTAGAGTGTGTTAAAAAAAGATACAATTAAATTCTGATAAAGAGAGTACAGATTTCTCACAACATTATTGTGTCAAATCAGAACAACATTCACTTATACCCGTCAAATTTAACTCCGGCTTGTTTTTGATTTAAGATCCAAAAGTACTGTTTTGATCAAAGATTTTGTAACTCGAGAATTGGGTGTACATAAAGCTAGGTACACATGAAGAGTATTCATTTGGAATCAACAAAAAATTCATTTTTTATTGTAGTTTTCATTCTAAAGCCTGCTCAGTTGGTGTTTATTTTGAAATAACATAATATTCATTCCAAAATAGGTTCATTATGAAACAACACAGTGTTCATTCGAAAACACACACTTAAGTCAAACTCAAACAAACCAACATGTTGTGAGACTGATTGGTGGTGCACTGGCGGCTGGTCGACAACAATGTTTGGCCACAATGGCTGGTAATTATCGGACATTGGGTGGTAAACAACACTCGCAGTTTTGGTTGACAATAGTCGCGACAATGGTTGTCATCAAGGTGGTGGCCACTAAGTTTCAGGGGCTGTTTGTTTAGGATGCTTACACAACCATGCCTAAACAAGAGAACCATATCCATAACCCATTAGTAGTGCCTGGTAGAGTTCAGAAAAGTTGAATTTTATGTTTCACTTTGAAAGCCGTAAAAAAAATGTTTTGTAGTTCTGCTAACCATACTGACAACCGTAAACCAGGCTCAAAGGGCCGCAATCATAAACGAGAACAAAACAGCTTACATAAACAGGTTGCAAGTCAAAACCTCAAGAAATGGTTACAAAGTGAAAGCTACAAGTGTGCATTCTCTTCAGTACCTAACTTGACAGTAATGCAATTGTATTCTCACAGGATGCTGAAGTCTCACACATTATAACGGCTTTTAGTTGATCTACTTTTAGAGTCATCCTGCAATGATGAGAAAGGGAAGAATAAGGAAAAAGGTTTACTAGAGAAGCTAAGCAAGAATGAAGCTCTAGTGTATAGTTAAGAAGTTACATGGAAGCTATAGGCTATCTTGTCTGTTACATTAAGCAACTCTTTCCATTTCCTCCCAATGCTCATCTGCAGTCAAATAACATTAGTCAACTCTGTTAAGGGACAATGTCAAAAAGGGGAAAAGGATTAGAACACAGAGAATGGGTAACTTTAAAAAGGTAGTCATTAGAAACTGATTTAATTAAACCTCATATTGCAAGATTCTCTCTCAGTTGGACTTGCAATTAAATTTTGTATGTGACCCAGAAATGTTTCAAATGATAGTACATTCAAATTTTAAAAGGTCTGAGGAGTTACACATAGGTGCATAATAGCCCAGAAAATATGCACATTGCATGGAGGAAAATAAAGAAAAAGAAAAGAGAAAAGAGAAAAAAAAGATATTTGTACTTTGACATGTCAAGGATGTGGTTAAGTGGCTAAATTGTCCAACAATCCATTCGAAAAGAAATGGTTATGACTGTCATTTCTAAGTTAGCTTATGCTATCTATAAAATAAATTGAGGTTGCAATACTATCTAGTATCGACAAACAATTGGCATGCAACAATCACACCTATATGACCTTCCATAAGCTTCCGACAATTGCCCAAAATCTTTTCCATTTTTCCACATGTATGATATACCCTTCAAAAATACTTTATTTTGTTCATGAACCAATCCTAAGACCACAAGTAAATCTTAATGCATATTATATGCGAAGAAAAAACAGTGTAAATGACCCCATATATACATTCTAGTTATCATTTTGGTCATCAAATTTTCACTATTTGGGGACCATAAGTGCACATCATTTATCTCATTGATGATTTTTCATAATCACTTATAGATGATGTCAGCACTTTTAAGGACACAGTCTTTTGTTTTGTAATCCTTCCCACAAAAACAAAAGCACAAAAACAATCTTTCAAATAATGTTCTCATGGAATATGGGATGTGCAACTGCAGTAATGCAAGCTCACTGATCTAACAAAAGCAGAAAAGAAACCAATATGTAGGCGCTGGCTTTTTTAAATGATTAAATTGTCAAGCACTCAAACCTGAACGGCTTCATTGGCTGCATTTTTGGTCCACAAAGCAAGTCTGTCCTGCCTCGGACGCACACTGGCAACCACTCCACATATCTCCTCGGCTTCATCAAATTTCTCGCCAATCAATGCCATCAACTATACACCAAAAATAGAATTGTAAAACACTGATTGTCCACAATACAAGAATATGGAGGAAAAAAGTTCCATATAATATATAAATTACTGTTTCAAGCCACATGGTGTCCAGGTGTGTCTTTTGGTTGATGCCGATCGTCCACTTGCCTCCATTGGCACACTCAGGATCTTCCCACTTAGGTTCAATCCCAGCCTTGAACAAATGAAAGTCAGCATTTACAGTTACCTCGCTGGGCTTGAAAATCTGTTCGTACAAGCTGCGTAAAAAAACACACTAATCCTGTTTAAACGTGTGCAATTGAGCATTTAAGCAATTACCACCACAACTAATCATCAGCAATTTTGAAACAGAAGCACTTTACTATATCCCCCTGACGCAGTGAAAATAGATGAATCTAACATTTCAATGAGCAAAGAGCTCCGAAAAAACATTACTACGATAAGAAGCTGAAGATTAAAACTATCAATTTTCATAGAAACGTTCATCAGCATAAGAAAAATTCAGAAAATGCGAAATCACGTTCAACTATTAAAACAAATCACTGGAAGACGATTGATAGGATCACACAATGAAGGAGATTCAGGATCCAGGAGTTATACCACCAGAACTCTTCGACGGTGTCGAAAGTGTAGACTCTGCGCATAGAGCTGCCCCAGGCAGCGCCTTGCTTAGGCTTCGACTGGTTGTCGAACCAGAGAGTCCATTTCCTCTCCAACTTGTGCGGCTGCTTGGACGGCGGCGCGTCCACCACCACCGCACCTGCCGGCGCATCGACTGTTTCAGCTGCCGTCTCGGTTGCCATTAGCGGATTATAGATCTCTGGTTTCCGACTCAAAAAAGTGGTTTCGGAATCGGAGATTGTGCCTCTCCGGGAAGGGCGTTGATATGAGCGAGATTCGAGAACCCTTTGGAATTGGGCCGGTCTCAAATGTGAAGTCATTGAAAGCTAAGGCCCAATTTATTTAGTGGATAATAGGGGAAATTCTCACATAATCCATTCAAAAGTGCTACAAAACAAGAGATACCGAAAATATTTTATTTTATCAAATAATTAACAAAACATACAAATAAATAAAAGTTATCGAAAAGAGAGAGAAAAAGATTAATATTAAAACTAGAAGCGAGATAGTGTTGGATAAAATGTGTGAACATATACTATACTGTGTATTACAGAAAATTACTTTAGGATGATGCGGATTTGTTGAAATAATTCATAAGTCTCTCTATTTTTAAAAGAAGATTAGGGGTCCTTACATTTTGTTGTAAAGACTAGGAGAAGACATTTCATTTATTATTTTGCTAATGACTATTAATAAAATATACCCCGTATTTTTCTTATCTTGACCATAATAGTTTTATGTTAACAAAGCTTATGCATTTTCACTTTTTACTTTCTTTTTTCTTCTTTATTTCTCTTTTTTCCCTCACTATATATCCTTATTCCATAGAGTTTTTCAATTTCTTATGCAACTATTTTTTAAAAATTTCAAAATTTGCTATCTAATATAAAAAATTTAATGCATTAAAATGACTATAATAAAGGTAAAATGAGAAAAATACATTTTTTAATAATAATTATTATTAATGGAATAGGAATAGAATGTCTCCTCCCAGCCGTTACAAAAAAATGACCCTATTTTGGATCACCGTTACGAAGCTGACCATCACTTAACGGATCTTTTAGAAAATGATAGATTTTTGGAAATAAAGGAAATATAAAATATAATGATTCACAAAGTTTGTAATTTCTATTGTGGAAAATATAATAGTGGATTATCGAAAAATAAATTAGAGTAGCTCTAGAGAAAGAAATTGTGGTACAAAAAAGTTGTAGTGAGTTACGGAGTATAAAAATAATGGGTGTCGTTTTGGAAAAAAATAATAAGAGTGTACTGGGGAAAACACTTAACTTTTGGTATTGTTTATAAAAAAACATTAAAAAACATTTAAGTTTGGTATTTATTTATAAAAAATAAAAAAGCGAGAATTTACCTAAAATAATGAGACAACTTCTGAGATAGAAATAAAAAACTATGAAAACACGAAAATAGGAGTCCTAAGTTTTTTAAGATCAAAATATGAGTTCATACTGTCATTGTTACACTAATAGATAGCGTTAATTTTCCTCCCAAATTTCCATCAAAGATCTAGTTTTTCTAACAGATGCACAAACAGTTTTACTTTCTTTGTCCATAAATTTTGTTATCGTTTGACATTTCATGATCTCTAATGTAAAATATTGACCATTAATATTCATATACACATATACAGACTACATTACATAAATAAAATATTTCAAAACTCTTTCTCAAAGACTCTAAATAAACATATTAAGATTAATTTTACATGATAATTTAATATATTTATTTCATAATTTGTGTTTGAAATTTAAAAAGCTTGATGAAAAAAATGTGAAGTGAGAATAAAAATTTGGAGGGACTAGGGATTAAAATTTTAGCATGTCAAAAACCGGTGCATATTTTGTGGCATATTTGGTGTGATGTGAGAATAGAACCGTGTCAAACGTTACATATTGGTACGTACGTGGCCGAAAATAGAGCAGCCAAGTGAGGCGGTGTGCATGCCTGCCACCAATTTCCCATCCCACCCCTGTATTTTTCACATATTTAATATAACGCCCAAATCCGGAGTATATTTCTCTTTACATCCATCCCTTGGTTCCCTTCATTAATTACCATTCGCCCTCACCGATTTTGAAGACATATGGAGAAGATGGCAACTGCCGACCGCAACTCCGCCCTGTCCACGGAGGCGCCTCTCGCTCCGGTCACCATGCAGCGCCGCGTCCGCACCGATCTCGATGAATCCATTCCTAAACCCTGTAATTAATTCACCTCAGATTTTCTTTTCTTGTTTTTCTTCGTATGGTTTGATCTATATGCTCCCTCCATTTCGCACTGTTTTTTTTCTTTTTTGATGACAAATTTAACAAAAAAAAATCTTTTTTTGAAAAAAGGCATGCACTGTTAAAATTCCGGCGGGCCGAGAACAACAGATAGAGTATCGAGTAAAATTAACTACTTGCATATAAAGTCGGGATCCACAATTCTAACCCAAAAGCTTAAGCCGATAGGTAGGGCTTCACCCTTCAATATATGCAAATGATACTCATCTTTATTTTTCAATGTGGGAACTCCAACACTCTCCCGCAAGTGGTAACTAGCCTGGCCTAGTTAGCATTTGGACAAACGGGTCTAGCATCTCAATCTCTTATAGCTAGCCCACACAACTGGCGGTGGCATCTCAATCTTTTTTTAGCCAACTCAGCCCAAACCACAGACGGGTAACTCATTTTTGCTAAACCCACATACAAACAACCAGGAACAATCAAACCCAGACCGGACCTGCTCTGATACCATGTT
>OOIL02000283.1:566835-619340 GCA_900332095.2 Cuscuta campestris | reverse complement strand
TTAGAGTTTTACTCCATCCCTAAATTAATCATATGTTTTGGACTCTTTCACTAAATTAAAATACTTACCACTTATTTCTTTCAATTAGAGAAATATTAAGAATTTCACTAATTAATTGTTTAGATTTTTTGTTTGACAAATTTGACATTTTGCAGTCAAATTAAACAAATTTTGATCATTAATTAAATAAAAATTACATTGCATACAAGTACAAAAATGATTTAAATAAATTTATCTTTTGAAATATTCTAATTTTTTTTAACTTTATTACTCCATAGATCAAAATTTGTCTAATTTTTTGTTAAAATAAAATTTAGCTATTCACGGTCACTAATGTGACATTTTGTTCATAATATCATATATTAATAATTTAACTATTACCTCTGGGTTCTGTATAATGTTCAATTTGACTTTTTGAAGTCAACCTTAATAAACTTTGAACTCAAATAACTCTCGATTTTTAAAGTGTGAATGGAAACCTAGAGGTAAATTTTTTAACAAAAATATATTAAAAATATATGCATCTTAAAATGGATTTGAATGTGGATTACTACCCCGTAATTAGTTAATATTTTTTTTAAAAAAATTGTGGTCAAAGTTTTGCAAAGTTTGATCCAAAAATTTCAAATATAAGTAAAGATTATACTCTCTCTGTCCCATTTTAAATTGCTTGTTTTCTTTTTTTCTCTGTCCCAAAATAAGTTACATGTTTCTTGTTATCGTAAATTTTTAAAAGTAAAATACCTAAACTACTCCTAAAATAAGTTACTCTTCTCCACCTTATCTTCTCATTCACTGTCACTCCTCCAAAGTAATGACAATTTTGAAAAGTCAACTCGATTTTTTTTCTTCATTAAATATGCATCAAAGTCAAAACGGACGATTTAAACGGGACAGACTCCCTTATTGCTTGGCTTCTAATACTAACAGGGGTGGATGCCGTCACTATATTTCCCAATATACATAGAAAACATACACAAGAACAAGCACGGCAGCGACACCGGGACGTACGACGCGGAGGGCCGGTACCTTCCGGCGAACTTCGAGAACATCTTCAGCAAGTACGCCCGCACGGCGCCGCCGGACAAGCTCACGCTGGCGGAGCTCTGGGAGATGACCCAAGCCAACCGCAACACGTTCGACCTCTTCGGGTGGGTCGCCGCCAAGCTCGAGTGGGGTTTCCTGTACTTGCTCGCCCGCGACCCCGACGGCTTCCTCTCCAAGGAGGCCATCCGGCGGTGCTACGACGGCAGCTTGTTCGAGTACTGCGCAAAGATGAAGAAGGGGCTTGAACGCAAGACGGAGTAGTACGTCCGTACGTGTTTATGTTGACGAAGATGGAATTAATTAAGGCCGTGTTTAATTTTATCTTAAATCTTAATTAATAAAGGGTGTAGTGCTGTGACAGTAATTATGCCAGTTCTTTTGGTCTATGATTAAATTTTACGGATAAACCTGACAAAAAATGATTCCATATGTCTTTGACCCGAAACCGAATCCAAAAATATTGGATTTTTGAACAAATGTTCTATTGACCGAATCCGAAGTTGATCGAATCCAAAATGTCCCGTTAAAATGAGTCAAATTCGATCAAACTCAAATCGATCTGAAAACACTGAATTTTGAATAAAGGTTTTGTTGACCTGACCCAAAGTTGATCGAATTCGAAACGACTCATAAAAAATGGGTCAAATCCGACCAAACTCGAACCTGACATGCTAATGTAATGATTTTTTAAAATCATATACTTTATTATGAAATGTAATGTTACAAAAATAATGTTATAATTTTATTTTTTGCTTGCTACTCGTTCTTATTTGTATAAATTTATACTTTCGGACAAAATTTCAAGGATATTACGCAATTATTTTACTTTTTCTGAAAATTAGACATTTTTTAATTCTTTATATTGATTTGTATGTCTAAAAATTACTTTTGAATTTAAAATAAAAATTATATAATAGATTTAATACATATTTTTTGATATCTTAATTTTATTGAATGTGAAATGTCGGAGTTAACATGAATTTAAAAATTTTAAAAATCAAAGTCTTAAATCGTTGGATCGACCCGAATTTGATGACATTGGGTTATGAACATACAATTCTCAATTCAAACTCGAATGGACCCGAATTTAAAATAATTCGAACCCAAAGTGATTAAACCCGAACCCGACCTAACCGATCGAATTGCGAGCTCTATTTACTGAGTACTTCTTTTATTCCAAAAAGATGTGTCCATTTTGAATTTTAGGAAATTTAAAAGAGGGATATTTTTGTGATGACTTTCCAAAAATATCTTTGATATGATGTCTAGATTATTAATAAAAATATATGATGACACAAGTAGGTTAAAAATTAGTAGGGATAAAAATATTTTTTAATAGAAATAAGAAGAATTTTGTTGGTCAAATAAAAAAAGAAAAGGGAAGAGTTTTTGGGACGGAAACAATATTATATTCGTAGCTATACCATAAATATTTTGTCACCAAAAAACTCTATTTACAATATAATTTTCATGCGCTCAAAAAAAACGTTACGCTTAGAGCATTGGTAATACATGTAACGCCGAGTGGCGTTATGCTACTTTTGAAGCCCAGGGGGCGTTAAACACCGCCCCCCCGGGGCTTCATCCGGGCTTCATCTCTTCTACTTCAAACGTTTAACGGGCTTCAAACCCTTCCCCCCCTCCCCACTCTCCCTTTAAAAAAATATACACAAACATAATTTTTTTACTCTATATTTTTTTGTTTAATGTAATATTTTTTTGTTCAAATTTTTTTAGTAATGTAATTTTGTTTTGTTTTTTATTAAATTTAACATACTTTTTTTATTGACTTTATTTTTTATTTGATGAATTATTTCAGTTTGCAATATTTTACCACAACTCGAATTTGAATGAAGATATTTTTAGTTGCTTGAATAATTAGTAATTTCTTTGTAGTGTTATTTTTTTATGGATGTGATATTTATTTAATGAATGAAACTTTTTTATGAAAGTATTCTTCTATGAATGTAATATTTTTTTAATGAATGTAATTTTTTAATGTACTAATCTCCTTTTGATTAATTTAAATAATAAATTAATTAAAATTTAATAATTTAAATTTAGAAGATGTATATTTAAAAATGTAAAAAATGAAGGTTTGAAGCCCCTGTTTGAAGCCCCGGGGCTTCAAACCCATTTCCAGTGAATTTTTTGTATAAGTTAAAGCTGACGTGGCAGAAAGAGAGAGAGTTTGAAGCCCCGGTTTGAAGCCTTGGGGCTTCACGAGTATTTCCAGTGCTCTTAGGGCATATTCTTGGGTGATTTCTCTGCATGTGTAGATTACTTGTTGTGTGTTCCATTATATGTAACTTTAAAGTGTATTTTTCCAAATAAAGCAAAGCGGAGTAGCTGACTCCGTTTGGACTGCAGAATTCACTATACCAATTATTTAATTAGCAAAATGGAGTAGCCAACTCTGTTCCAATTATTTAATTAGGAAACGGAGTAGCCAACTCCGTCCACCCTTTTTTTTTAATTTTTTTAAATCAATTTACTTTATCTCTTACTCCGTATATTTCAAAAACAAGACAATAATTTGTGTGAGAACTGAGAAGGTCTTGCGGGACATTTGGTCAATAATTGAACATCTCCGTGTAAATACCAGGTTTGTTTTTCTTATACTCCGTAATTTTTTTGTTTTACAAACAATTACTGTTTGTTTCAATAATTATTTTTCTTATATTTGAAAAACAAAAAAAATAAAAATCAACAAATTATTTACATATAATGAAACAATCTACTAACAATAAAATTCATAAATAAAATAAATATTTATTGACTTTAAATAATGCACCATACACCGAATTAAAAATAAAAAGTAAATCACAACAAATTTATTGATAGAGTACATAAAATTTATCCATAAAATTAAGGATACAAAACACATGTCATAATTAATTTATTTTGTGAAAATCATACTCCCTCCGATCTCAAAAACACTTTCTCTTTCATTTTTTCACTTCCAACAAAACACTTCCCATTTCTATTAAAAACCCACTTTTACCCTTACTTTTTCATACCCTACCTATCACATCTTACTTTTTCTTTAATAATCTATTCATCATATCTTATTTTTACGCATCACATCAGGAGCAAAATTGGAAATCAACTATAAATTAACATTTCCTTATTTTTGCCCCCAAATCAAATGGGAAGGGTTTTTCCAAACGGAGGGAGTAAAACATAAACTTGGGCATTTGAAATCCATGATATAGCTATTGTTCATTGCGATGTCGCTGTGGTCGGTAGTCCATGTTATTCGGGTAGCGAGTTCTTGTTGATCGACCAGTTTGTGTCCTCGCTCGTGTAGTTGGTCTCACAATCTCATATCCAAGAGTAGGCCATTCGGCCTCATCGGGACGGAGAAAGTATGATGTGATAGGTAGAGTATGAAAAAGTAGGGGTAAAAATGGTTTTTTAATAGAAAAAGGAAGTGTTTTAAGAAAAACAAAAAAAATAAAAGAGAGAGGATTTTAAGAAACGGAGGGAGTATCTTACAATATCATATTTATAAAATTAAACTATATATTTGTCAAATTATTCACAAAATTTAAAAAAAAAAGGAATTGAATGCGAACAGTCGTTTTTCTTTTTTTGGCCCATGATGTTGAGCAGCCTGCTTTAGATCTAGAGGAGCTTTGATTCTTTGAATGCGAAGGGATCTTGGATTTTTAAATAGGAACGGAGTAGCCTTCTCCGTCTAAGAAATAAATGGAGCAAAAAGGAGTAGCCTACTCCGTTTTGATTAATATTTCGATACTAAACGGAGTAAGCAGTTCCGTGTTGCACTGCAGGGAAATAGAATAAATTCCCGCAGAGGGAAGATTTGGAGCTGGTATTTCCTCATAGAGAAAATCGGCTTTAGTAAAGCCGTTTTTCACAAATTTTTTTTTTAAAAATTGGCTTTCACAAAGCCGTTTTTTGTATAAAAAAAAAGTAAAAAACAAATTGGCTTTGTAAAAGCCGTTTTTTGTTAAAAAAAAGTAAAAAACAAATTGGCTTTGTAAAAGCCGTTTTTTGTTTAAAAAAATTTTAAAAAAATGGCTTTCATAAAGCCGATTTTTACATTCCATAAAAAATACACACACTTACGTTTAAAAATTTTTTTTGTGCCATTTCATAAACCATTTTTTAAAATAAAAAGAAATATTTTTTATGATTCAGTATATAATTTGTTTAAAAAAATCAACCATTAAAATTTTAATAAAGAGATGTTCAACAAGAAAAAGTACGGAATATTGAAAACATAAATATATTAAAACATCAACAGAAAATTACATTCTCAACATCTGAAGTAAACAAGAATTACAATACCTCCCCTGATACAAACTAAAAAAAATATTAAACTAAAATCATCTCCTTGCCCTGAAATCCATCTCGCCCTGGTATCGATTGCGTTGACGTCTCCCTGAACGTGGAATCTCATCTGTTGGCCGTTTGGGAGGTAGAACTTTAAAGCTGCCAACATCCAAATTTTGAGGGAAAAGAACAGGTTGAATTATACCACTATAACAACTCAAATAGTTTTGAACCGAGTACCTAGCCGGTAATATGTTGTGAGTAACCTGTTGTCGAAAAGATTGGTAAACAGCATGAACATGAACACAAGGTATACTATCGGAAGTCCACTGCCCACAAGTGCATACACTACTAAACAAATTGACCAAGTAGTTGTAAATGGAAGAAGGATCTGTTCGAGATGTGTGAGTCACTACGTATTGGTTGTTACCGTAGCTTGAGACTATCCACTTGTGCTTAGTTTTCTCCCGATTAAGGAGAACATTTTTAATTTTCGGAGTAATGTTCATGCTCTGTTCTTGCCACTGAATACCAAGTTTGTACCTTTTAGCAAACAATTCAACCATCTTGGCATAGGACATGGATAAAATGGCAGTAACATTCGACAACCTTTCAGCATATTGTTGAAACTCTCAGAACTATTTGTCGTTAAGATACCACACCTAAACCCACCATCAAAACAAAGGGTCCATGCCGCACGGGAAATATCATTTAAATACTTATATCCCTCCTCACTCATGTTTCGTATTTCAGCCATATATCCTTCAAATTGTTGGATATTATGTGTACTACCAGCGGCCCAAACCAAATTTTTAAGATCACTGTTCCGGAACTTTGTCATGAAGTTGCTCCGAACGTGGCGAAGACAAAAACGTTTCATTACCAATCCGGTCTGTAGTTCTGGAAGGTCACAATATGAGTTGATGATTCCAATATGTCTGTCAGAAATAATACAGACTTGTTGTGAGCTGATAACCCTCTGAACAAGAAGGCGAAAAAACCAAGCCCAACTCTCACATGTTTCTCCGTCAACAACCGCATAAGCCAGAGGAAAGATTTCACGATTACCATTCATGGCAACCGCAAGAAGGAGATGACCCTTGTACTTTCCATACAAATGAGTTCCGTCCACCGTCACTACAGGCATGCAGTATTGTAATCTGTAGAAAGTTTAGCGCAACTGAACTTGATGATTTGATTACACATAAATCCGCTATTTATAATAGCTACAAGACCAAGACCAAATTACGAGCCCAACAAGAATGAGCCCGTTAACAACAAACCCTACTACATTCCTTAACACTCCCCCTCAAGTTGAGCATGAGGTTAACGAATGCACAACTTGGACTATTAAAACAAAACTAAGACTAAAAAAAACTTGATAAACAACTTGAACTTGATCTGCTGTGACAACAACGAATGAAGGTGACTGGCCCTGCAAACGAACAATAAATTTTGATGACGAATGACTCCCACGCGGTGACACGGGGACGATTAACAAGCATCCCAAACTTGGAGGCCGTGTTGCCGGACTGAGGCGCGACTATGCGACCAACCTCACAAACATACATGCCGAACATACAGCTGGTTACACTTGAACATACCAAATAGCAACCAAAAACAATGTCATCAAAACATCAACAAAATGGCTCGGTCCAAATATGAAAATCTTCTTTCGTGGAGTACGAGCAAACCAATCCATTAATCACTATAGAACTACTAACCAACTTTGAGAGGAACTTCATGCCGTCAGAGTAAACCCAACAAATAGAGCCACGAGACAATTGCAGTGGCCCACCCTATTTAATTTGTGGTTGGAACTTGCGGACCAAATTTGAGGCTTACCCAAATAGGTACAACCAATGAATTCTTGGCGACGGCGGCGATGAATACGGATGCTTAACAACTTGCAATAGAAAAATATTGGAGTAACAAAAACTGGTAAAGGGAACGAGGTTGATGCCGGTACGGTGATTTGAGACACCGGCTTTGATGCCGTCGCCGCCGGACAAACAACGAGCAACAGCGGCAGATGGGCAAATCGGTGGAAGACTAATGGCGGTGGCGCCGCCCACCAAGAGCGAAGAAACGATTTTCAGCCAGCGAGCACAAGGTTGAAGCAGCGGTGCGGTAGATCGATGGATTTTGGAGAACTTGGATCTACAAAATACCAGAAGATCCGACCTCCACTGTCTGCACGATGGCTATTCGGAGACGACGACTGAGACTGGGGGTGCCCAATTTGTTGAACGATGTTGAACAAAAATTAAGCAAGAAATTGATTACGACCAGTTTTTTTTTTGTGGCTGGACGAGTAAAATTGAACTATTGAGAGAACGATGTTGAAGTTTGGCAGTGGAAACAGGAATATGCAGTGACGCCGCCGTCGCCGGGCAAATCATAGGCGACGGCGGCAACGGCGGAAGCTAACTAAAACAAACTAGGGTTTAGGCTTTCCAAGATTTGGCTTTGATACCATGTAGAAAGTTTAGCGCAACTGAACTTGATGATTTGATTATACATAAATCCGCTATTTATAATAGCTACAAGACCAAGACCAAATTACGAGCCCAACAAGAATGAGCCCGTTAACAACAAACTCTACTACATTCCTTAACATAATCCATGTATTGCCGCGGCGAATGCCCAAAATGCATACTTAAAGCGCAGGGTCTCTTCAGGCATGGCATTAAGGTTTGGCAGTTCGGATGCATAGACAACATCGACTACAGTTCCTAGATAAGAATTTTGTAAATTGTACAACATATTAGGAAGTTGAGAATATGAATTCTCCCAACTACCGTACAACAACTCTGTAGCACGGATCCGAGCTAACTAACATTTTTTATACGACACATGAACATGAAATTCCTGTAAAACATCATGTTGGATTAACTTCACTTTGTACTCCGGAATGGTTTGCAACATCCCAAACTGTCGTGTGAATCGCATAGTCATGACAGGCTCAATAATCGAACGATAAATAACATAGCCTTGGAAAGTCCATAGTTGAGGAGTACGACAACAATAAGCAGGCAAGTTATCAATATCGTACGGTTGCCAAACAACCTGTATATTGTCAGAACTATTATTAGTCAATGCATTATCTATTTTTTACAAATTATTTTCTAAATTATTTTATGAATATTAATCTTACGTTTCGGAACTGCAAGGAGTCAAGTTGATTCCTAAAGTAGCGTACATTTTGCCTAGCAGAGGCACTGTACATCTTGGTCTGTCTCCATCTGAATAATAATAAATGTATATGAACTTGAATAAAATAAGAGAAAAAAGTTATAACCTCGATAATCTAAATTAATGTAAATAAATACCATGCACCAAATGGGTCGTCTTCGCGGGGAGGCCCGTGTGGATTGTTCGGAACATTATTCACTATGGGTCTTATGGTCAAAATCCGATTCCACGCCCATAATTGCAATAGAAGAAGACAACCCCCGAGACGCGTTCGCGGGTTAGTCTTCAACGCAGCCTTACAGAGCGAAAAATTTAATCGCGCTAAAACTGCAGAGCCCCAACTAAAAGTAGATGTTTCATTAAAATCTCGTAAGTATCTCACGAAATCAATTGGTGCGTACATACCCGAAGAATCTGGAAATAATAAACCACCCATATAAGCATATATGAGCCTAGCGGTATATTAAGCCACCATCTGATCAGGCCATTCATTATTTGGTTGAATGGTTTGTCCATAAAAAATAAGGGCAATCTTGAATTGGTCAAAACGACCAAAATGGGTGTCTTCGGTTGTCCACATCAAAACATCTCTAAATAAGACATTCCGTTCCTCAATATTTAAATCAAAGCCCATGGGCCATCAATCGGAAGTCCTAGTAAGCATTCCACGTCCTGTAACATGATACCCATCTCACCAAAAGGAAACTGAAATGCGTGTAACTCCGGTCTCCAACGCTCAACACAAGAGAAGTGATTAGACCATGGTCTAATCGGATAGGTTGCACACGGTGCACTCCATAAAACCCTGACCGGTGCAACATTTCATAAACTCTATCATCAAAAAAACCGTTGGAAGACTACCTTCGTAGCGAACTGGAGAGACTTTGTTGTTTATAAAATCCGGGTTATGTCACACCTCACGCGAACGATGTGTAGCTTGTAGCTTGTCACAACTTTTGTCATGCTTTGTCACCAATCTATGCACGACAAAAAATATTTGTTTTTGTCATGGCATGGGCCAGGGCCGGTCCTGAGAATTTGATGGTCTGAGCCGAGACAGGAAAAAAAACCTTAAAGTCTCTATCTCTAATGGCTTAACGAATTAAATTAAAGTGTGCGAAATAATTATATTTAAATGATAATTAACATACTAGTATTATAACAAAATGAGTAAATGACAAAATTATAGTGAGGACTTATACCTACTTACTTCCAAAAACTAATGTCTCGAAAATCGAACCAAATATCGACCTGGTCAAGCTAGTAGGTCAAGAGTTAATCAGTCGACCCAGAGGTCAACGACCCGATCAACTATAATTAAAAGAAAAATATTTTATATTATATTATTAGATGTTTTTAATTAATAAAGAGTTTTAATTTGCGTTTTTCACTCTTCCATCTAGTTTTCAATATAATTTTTGATATACCATTACACTTTTTATTTTTTATTTGTATTATTTCTTATTACTATTAAAGATAAATAATGAATATCTAATAAATGCTAAAATAGATAGGCAATGCTCATTTTTTTTAAAAATAAACATTAGGTAATGTTTTCTTATATAATAAGTTGATTGAAACAAGAAAAAGTAGAAGAAAAAATTAATTTTGATATATTAAAGTATAATTAATTAAAATTTCTTAATTTGAATAGATGACAATAATTTTTTAGGTATTTCTTTTTTTGAAAAAAAATAATTTTTAGCTATAAGTAATCAAATTAATTTTTAGATAAAAAAAACAATTTTAATTATTTTTTAACATAGTAATAAGCTCATAAAATAAGTATATTAGCTACTACATATGTTTCTTTTTCTAAATAACTAGAAGTTTTAATAATATCAACTCAATAGAAATATATTATCTTGTTGCGTGACTTTTGTAACAAGAAGTTTAGTAGCTTCAGTGGATGGAGCATATCTACACATCCTAAAATACCAGGTTTGACTCTTACTTACACCTTAGAATATTGGGGTTTCTTAATTTTTATTATATATACAATGTTTTAAAAAAAAATAGACTCTTTAAAATATTGTGCCCGGTCCGGTAGGCCTACTCGGACCACCCTTGGGCTGGCCTTGGCATGGTCTATAGTGAATGCCATGACAAAAGGACGGCGTTACATGTCACCATAACAAGAATCATTATAATTAACTTAATAAATAGGATTTTTAAAACATTTTTTTATTTTTAAAATATTTTTTGTTTAGTCTATTTGTCGCGGCAAAGTCGATGACAAAAGAAAATTATGTTTGTTTTTTAAAAAATATTACTCCATCCGTCTTAAAACTTTCTTCCCAGAGCACTATTCCAACTTCACGGGAATTTATATTTATTTGTGTTTTTTCATGGCCAATATGATAAAATAAAATATTCTTGTCACCACTTGTTTTGTTGAACTTTTGATGTAGTTTTTAAATACGTATGTTTTATTTTTTATTTCTATAACAATATTTAAATAAAATAGATTGAAAAAACTTGGGATTTTTCTTCGTTTTGCGCAACGGGAAGAAAGATATAGGACGGAGGGAGTACTCTCTAATAAATGTTGTCATGGCGAGGTCCATAAGATCATACGGCTATGGGTGTCATCACCACTATCATCGTTAAGGCGTGAACGCTTATCTTACTAGTTCTAGATAAATTGGTTTATTTTGCGCAAAAAATTAAAGGGAGATTATTTGAGATAAATTCTATTTTTAAATTTAACTTATTTTGCGCAGTGCTGTTTTGAGAAAAAAATTATTATGGCATTTTCTATAGATTTTTGTGTTGTACTAAAATATAAATTGTTGTGATTGTATCAGAGCGACATTGAAAAATGTGTTTTCAGTAAGACTGTGTTTCGTTTGTTTGATCTGATTTGATCTGATTTTTTCAAATTCTGATCTAATTTGATATGACTGGATTTGATTTGCTCTGATGATTTGATCTAATCTGTTTTGAATAAATCTGATTAGATATGATACGATTGGAATTTCTAATCAAATTAAATTTTAAATCATTACCATAACTTAATAGCTCTTAAAAAATTATAATGACCATTCATATTATGATACAATCAATAACTTTTATCCTATGATTATTATGTTTATGAAATAAAAACAATTAATTCATATATAAATTAGAATAAAAAATTATTGACAATAACCAAGAACTGAAAATTTAATCATTTACGTTTATAATTCAATATAAGGAAGCGAGAGTATTATTATTTAAATATCTAATCATTAGAAAATATGAATGTTATGCTACAAAAAATTAAATTTTTTCTACATCTTACATAATATATTGCATACTTTGCTGATTGAATCCCAAATTTGTTTTGATTTATTAAGTTTCACTGTATCCATTTGGGTCTTGCGTTCTGAGTTGAACATGGCAGTATCACTTTGCGGCTAACATCAACTCCACAAGATAATTAATGGGATAACTAACTCGTGAAGTTGAATATAATGATAATAATAAAATAATAATAATAATATAATAATTCTGATTAGATCTGATCTAAATTAATCTATTTGGAACGGATCTGGTTGGATCTGAGCTGATCTGGTTGAATATATTGTGGTCTGATCTGATTTTAATAAGAATGAGTAACAAACAGAAAAAATATGTTGAACAGAACACAATCTAATTCATTACAATTTTTTTCAAAAACGTCATTACATAAGTTGTGAAAATGGTGCTACAATATTCTCTCTGAAAAGCTACTATACTACGAGTGTAATTTTTTTTAACAATTCGGTATAATTTTTTTGGAGGCAGCTACCAATTCGGTATAACTTTTAAATCATTTTAATTATAGATTAGTTTAGAAATATATTGTATAAATTGCATCGTTCAAAAGTACATAAAAAATAGTTCTACAAAACAAGAATCGTTGTTCCGATAATTTAAGTCCAATTTGATTAGATTTTTTGTTATTTGTACTTCAATTTTTTTCTTGTTCTACACCAATGCATGTTAGATTAAATAAAATGAAGAAAAAACTAGGAAACTTTGTGTCAAGAATCCAAATGAAGTGTGTAATTAATAATGAGAAATAAATGCAACGGCTCCTAATTAAGATGAGATGAGGGGCATTCATATGTAATTAATAATGAGAAATAAATGAAAGAGAGAGGAATAGATTTGGAAGTGAGTGTGTGTTACTCGTAGTTAATAGTCCAAGTAAGAGTCAAAGAAGGAGTCAAAGGCGGATTGTTAAGCAAGCCAAGCAAGCCCTAGATTTTAGGAAACAAAATGCAAAGTATATATACGTGACTACTACGTGAGTGAGTGCCATCCCACTATAGCCTAGCCGCAACGCAATCACAAGAAAGAAAGAAAGAAAGAAAGAAGTAATGGAGGAGGACGTGGGAGCGGTGTTCCGGAGGAAGCACAAGATGGAGGATGAGGACCAAGACATCGTCACCTTCATCCGCCAAGCCATCTCCGTCGCTTCCGTCGTCGCCCCCGACCAGCTCAAGAACCAGAGGACCCACATCCTCAAACTCCTCTTCAACGAGGATCATCATCCTCAAACGCCGGCGCCGACCGATACCAAGAAGAAGAACATCAACAGCAAACCCCCCGCCGCAGATGTTTCTTGTTCTAGAAAGATAAAGATCAAGATTGTCAACANTGGGTCGTCCTTCAAGAAAGCCGCCGCCGCCGCGGAGAACAAGAAGCTGCTGGAAGCCGCCAAGAGGAACCTGAGCCAGCGCTACGCGGAAGTTGCGGAAAACAAGGCCAAGAGAAAGATCCAGTGCATCGGCGTTTCTGAAACCATGATGCTCCTCTCCCGCGACCGAACCACTGCTGCGGCCCCAAACCCTAAGAGGAGGATCGGAGGACGATGGTGAAGACCACGATGATGATCCAACAAGAACAACAACAACAAGAAGAAGAAGAAGAAGAACAATTTTAATAATTAGTCCACCACATACACATTATTTACTCTTTCTTGTTTACATTTAGACTACGTACGGAGTTTTTTTTTTTTTTTTGTAAGATTGAATTGATCTAATGATGTAATTAAGAACTACGTGCGGCTTGATCCCAGAATTCGTATAACTTGTTAGACTGGGTACGTAGGCAACCTCCACTATGAGGTTCAACTTCGATTTTAATATATAGAAAAAAATTTATTCCTTGTTTCTCTATTTATTATGGTCTTTCTTTCTATTTTGGAATTGACAATTTTCTCTTCTTTACCCTAATAAGGTTCTCTGATCTTCACATTGATGACTAATGTCATTCTGTAACATTGAATACCTAGATAGTGTTCCGTTGGGTCTGAAAGTTATTCCTAGCACATTTGGCATTTTGAGAAAGAGTGGCAATAGGGGAGCTAGGGTGAGGGCAAGCAAGATTATTTGGACCCAACAAAACCATATTTGTCAGTGACTGATATCATCTCGTAACATTGGTTTCCATTGTCAAGGGAATGAGGCTTTTTTCTTTACAGTTGTTATTTCATGTACTCCGTATTTGAAAGTGACAAGTGCAAAACCTAAGTGATGTTTTAAACTATTACAGCAACTAAATACTCGCAAACAAGATACTCCATCTACATAGCATTCCAACATCTCATACTTGAGGAGTGATGAGTTCGATTTCAGATTTTGGATGCATAAGACAATGTTCCACATTCTACTGCTTCAACACTGGAGTACATATTGAGCAAAAATCATTTCATTCAACAATAATGTACAAGAAGCAAACCAAAGTCGAAGATGATTCTAAATACCATTATAGCAATCTGAGAGATGTATCCCGAGATGCAGCCACTGTCCTTCCTCAAGAACATCGTCCCTTCAAGCAAATGGCAGTTGACAAAAACCCGATAGAATGAGAGAACTGCTTGGGCGAGCAACAATTTGTCCCCACCCTTGTGAAACATCCTCGAAATTTAATTTAATTAGATACTTATTTGGTGAGTATAAGAGATTCCAAGTTTAGAAAAAATGCATGCGTTTTAATACTCCATTGGTCTCATATAAAAAAGTTTCACTTCTATCCTGAAAAAAGTCACTTTTGACTTGTTACAAAAATTAAGAAAAAGTAAATTAACTTTTAAATTATGAATTGTTTGAGAACATGGATTTGGATTTGAAATCAAGATTTGGTACAAAAATCATGTTTGGCAATTTAAAGAATTTGGATTTGAATTTGATCCAAATTCCTTTAAATATTTTTGTTCTTGTCAAAGACAATGCAGTTTTTATTTTCGTCCAAAAGAAAGGATTGTTTCTCGCAAGAGCAAACCATAGTCCAACTACTATTTTACTCTACCATATCTCCATAAAACCATATAGGTAATGTCTCATCAATGTCTAACGTAAAAGAAAAAGAAAGTTTTACTCCCTCCGTTCCAGAGTATTTGTCCACTTTCATTTTTACACACCATCCAATGCACTTCTTTAGTCCATTTTATTTTGTAATTTGTATATTAAAAAATTATAAAAATTATATATTAATAATCTATATGTTAAGACAAATCAAACAAGATCACACATGACTATATTTAGGCTTACACATTGAGAGAATTTGATGAGTCAAAGTGCTTAGATGAATAGTTCCAAAAGTTAAGTGGACAAAAACTGGGGGACGGAGGGAGTAAAATCAATTTTAAAAAAATTTGCAACAAAGTCGACATTCCGTAAAAAATACTCCCTCAATTTCAATGTATTTGTCCAGTTTGACTTTTTCAAGTCAAACAGGATAAACTTTGATGTTCAATTACTCTCGAACCATAATGTATTTTAATACAAAAATGATTGAATTATATTTATCTTATTAAAAATTTTCAAGATTATATTTTAATATGCTAATATGCAATACAAATTGGGAGTAATTGAAACCAAAAATTTGACGTATTTGACTCAAAAAAATCAAACTGGACAAATACGCTGGAACAGAGATAGTATGCTATAAAGTCTCCTAGGCCAGAAACCAAGAAAGTGAATGTTCTCAAATGAACTAGCAATTTAATTTGTGTAGACTTTTCTTGATACTCATAGGATAAAGTCTTTCAGATGAGAAAATATGTTCAAAATCCACCAAGATGGACTAACTCAAAACAATTGAAACTTCAAAAGTATAATACACCAAGTTCAAAACTTTATCTAATTGATTAGTCTGAAATGGGAAAGCAAAAGAGGTCTCAAAACAAAAACAACACTTGAAGGGCTATCCTCAGACAATTGGCATTTGCTGCATGCACTTGCAATTCTAGGCCACAAATCTGCACATTCCTTCCCAATTGGACCCGTAATAGCCGAACCTAACCCACCACACAAAATCAGCTACACGTCAGTTACGAAAACCATGATACTTAACACGTACTGCCTCCATCCTGAAACGTGTCATGAACTCATGGGTGAACGAAAGTTCAATTTTCATCATCAAAACAAATGTTTTTTTTTGTTAATATATAAAACAATTAATTGAAAATACAGAACTCTAATTTGACAATAGTTTTCACTAAGATACTACTCCGTGTAATTCAGTGCATTTTTCAAACAAAACTATTCTTACATAGCTCTTTTAATGGGAAAAGAAGATGACAGAAAGACTAGTGCATACCTTTCATTTCACCCTTGGGGTTGACTATATTTCCAGCATTATCTGCACATATTACCAATTGGGAATATCAGTTCTCCAATATGAATAAACCCCCAAGACACACTTTCAGTCTTCTTATAAAGAATATACAACAATGCCCCAGGCTCCTCCAACCCGTTGCATGGTAAAGGGGGCCAGATGCACAGAGCCTGACCCCTTTGTAAAAACATAGAGCTGCTATTTCAGATCACCCATGATCAACATCGAGCATTACGATGACTAAGAGTTACTCCACAATCAAGGAACAAATAGTTTAAGAACCATTTTGCTTTATTCTATTTTACTCCAAAGTCAAATATTAGTGAATCGTCCTTTCCTATACATGATTCCTACTCAGGACAACAAACTTTATTGACCTAACACGCCA
Source organism: Cuscuta campestris (assembly GCA_900332095.2). NCBI lineage: Eukaryota > Viridiplantae > Streptophyta > Magnoliopsida > Solanales > Convolvulaceae > Cuscuta > Cuscuta campestris. Next base: position 602,821 of record OOIL02000283.1, on the reverse strand, counting down.
AGTAAGATAACTGACTGATGACGGGTAATAACACATATCATTAAAATCTAATAGAGTACTAAGGGAACTGAATAAATGTTGAGTCCAAATGGAGCAGACATGATCTTAAAAGTACACAAAATCTGTAACGAGGGACACGGTATCTTTTCCAGACAGGTAACTGTATCAACCTGATAAACCTAGATCGATACCTGACTAATGACTGACAGTACCATATACTGTATCATTATATTATTAGTAATACTCTGTACTTAAGGTGATTTAATATTGTTGAGTCCAAATGGAGCAGATATGATCTTAAATTGAAAGCACACCCATAATGAGGGACGCAATTCCTTTCCCAGACAAGTAACTGTAACAACCTAATAAACCAAGGTTGATACCTGACTAATGTCTGGTCGTAACACACTAGAACTGAGTTTCTTTATGTTTGGTCAATGTGGAACAGAAGTATGCATGAAAAACACCAAAACTTCTGTAACGAGAGACTACATTGATGTACCAGCCTATGAACTGCACTAACCATTAACAAGACCAGTACATGAAAAAGACTGGATTTAGCCATAAAAATAATAAGAGTATGTAGCCATGAATTTTGGAACACAATGACATGCTTAGATAAGATGAGAATGTCAGATCAACTTTGGATATAAACATTGCAGTTGAGTTTTGTGAAGATAGCACATGCTAGAAGCTAAAGACCCTAGGGACATGCTAAACTGCATCTAACAACAATGAAGCCCTCTCCCGCGACCTCAACAACCACTAAGGCGGCCCCAAACCCTAAGAGGAGGAGGACGATGGTGAAGATGATGATCTAACAACAACAAGACGAAGAACATGATGATGAGGAGGAGTTCATGATCAACAATTTAATTAGTCCACTACATATTTTACTCTTTGTTGTTTACATGTAGACTACTTTGTGAGATTGAATTGACTAGTGATTGCTCTAATGATGTAATTAAGAACTACGTGCGGCTTGATCCCAGAATTCGTATAATTTGTTACACTGAGTACGTAGGCAACCTCCATTATAAAGTTCAGCTGCGATTTTAATATAAAAAAAATTTATTCCTTGTTTCTATATATATTATTTTCTTTCTCTATTTTGGAATTGGTAGTTTTCTTTTCTTTACCCTAATAAGGTTCTCTAATCTTGACATTGAGAACTAATGTCATTGTGTAACATTGAATGCCTACACGGTGTTCCACTAGGTCTGAAAGTTATTCCTAGCACATTTGGCATTTTGAGAAAGAGTGGCAATAGGGGAGGAACCACATTTGGACCCAACAGAACCACATTTGTCAGTGATTGATATCATCTCGTAACATTGGTTCCCATTGTCAAGGGAATGAGACTCTTTTCTTTACCGTTGTTATTTCATGTACTTGAAAGTGACAAGTGCAAAACACAAGTGATGTTTTAAACTTTTACAGCAACCAAATACTCGCAAACAAGATATATATAATCCATCTACATTGCATTCCAACATCTCATACTAGAGCAGTGATGAGTTTGATTTCAGATTTTGGAGTACATACTGGAGCAAAAAATCACTTCAGTCAATAATAATGTACAAGAAGCGAACCAAGGCCGAAGATGACTCCAGATACCATTATAGCAATCTGAGAGACATACCCCGAGATGCGGCCACTGTCCTTCCTCAAAAACATCCCTTCAAACAAATGGCAGTTGACAACCACCCCATAGAATGAGAGAGCCGCTTGGGCGAGCAACAATCCATCCCCACCCTTGCGAAACATCCTCAGCATTCCCACAACAAAGCAAGCCAGGTTGAGAATGTAAATGCTGCACAGTGGAACAATCAACATGGGAGATGCTCGGAAGTCATATATGCCACGCTCATAGAGCAGCGCTTGTTCACCATCAACCCCTGCCTTATTCGTCACATTGAAATTTGCTTCGTGCATACCAAATTTGTCCAAGAAAGAATTCACAAGCGCGTAAAAGTAACCCGGCCCACACTTCATCATCCAGACTCTCACCTCATACAATGCGTTCCTCAACGAATGATCTCCATACGCAAATACCTCTTGTACGTGTTTGATATGCGACGCGAGGAAAGCATAAGCAAATGCGAAGAAAAATGGATCTGAGACATTGGGATAAAGAGGAATGCTGTATAGGAGACAGATGGGAGGAATTATGGATAGACCATAGAAAGGGATGGTGTAGAGACAGTCGAGCACAAGGGAACCATAATACATGCTTTGAAGGACTGACATCCTTAATGGTCCGTAGATGAGAGGGGTAAACCTTGACAGACCAATCTGCATCAGTCCAAATGACCAACGCATCTGTTGAACTAACATATCGCTCAGGTTCGTAGTGGAAGTCCCTAAGAAACATGGCCTGGCAGGGTCATCAATCAAAACGGAAACCCACCCGTTGCAGTGCAATTGAAGGCTTGTTAGGGTATCCTCCACAACAGTGAAATATCGGAACCCAATCTGCCATTTAATGAAAGAAAAACTATATTAGAAGAAGATTAGTTAGTGATTGGTTGTTCCATAGACACGGTAGAGACTTGCCTGTTTACCCCATTGCGTGCCAGTGTCGTAAGTGGAAGAGGCCAGCAATTGAAGCTCCTTTTGCAATGCATCAGAGGGCTTTCTGTCTTCAGCCAATTTCGGTTTGTAACAGCTTTTGTGTAAAGCAGCTTCAATGAACTCATTGCTTGAGCCAAACAGTTCCTTCAGCTCGTTGAGATCGACACCTGCAAGAGAGATAATAAGATCAAATGATTGCTTGATTACAGGAGTATGCATAAGAATCAAGCACAAGTACCTATCTGAATGTTCTTGGTTCCATGGAATGCTTCCCTTTTCATGAAAAAATTGCAGCCATATATGGTAGGTCCTCTAAGACCATCTAAGCCTTGCCCTTCTCTCTGTGCATTAATTTTCATTTTTTTGGTAAATGAATTAAACTGATATATTCTCTAAACAATACACACATTGCAGAATTAAAGGAAGTTAAATAAAAAGTCATACCCAAATGGGGTTAAGCCTTCCATCATAGATATCGTGTTTGCTGGTATTGTGAAATTTCTGAGGGAATTGAACCCAAGCTATTTGGGAAGACACTTTAGGATCAAGATAAAAACACATAGCCTGGCGAGCAGAGGAAGGGTCGTTGCAATACATGTCACAATCCAGCACCAGAAAGTAGGGAGCATTGCTTATTACCGCAGACACTCGGAGCTACACACAAATAAGGATTGTGAAGGGCTCATTATTAAGCAGTTTCATGAAAGATTAAGAAACTCGGTGCCGTTATTGCAGACATAAAGAAAACATAAAGAAATAAAGTAGTCCCTTTCTCCCCAAATTTAGTTATCCACTTTATTGTTTTTATTTGTCCAAAAACAGCTGTCCACTTTCCATATTCAATAAAGAAATTATTGTCTAAAATATCATAGATATGAGGTATAAGCATTGCTGACAAGAACGAGAGACAGCCTCACTTCAAGGATTCATTTGATACTTTAAACTTCTTAAAAACGAGAGTTTTAAGAAAGTTGACAACTAATAAAGGAATGGAGTGAAGGAGAATGTTGTAATCATTACTAGAACATTTAGAGCTCCTCCTTTGAAATGGTGGGGATGGCCTGGCCTCTTCTCCCGAGCAACATAAACAAGAAGAGGCATCTCTCTTAGACCGCTCGAATCCTCATTTTCATCTCTCATCACCTACCCATATACAACAAGAAGAGGCCTCTTATACTAACAGTGAATTTAAAAAAAACAATCCTAAAGTTGAGATGGAAGAACAAGCTATAGAAATATTGCTAATCAACAGAAAGTGATGATAACACAGCCAAGAACAAGTTAGATTTATTCAAGTTTAGTGCCTAATGTACAAAGCAGCAATTAAGGCAAGGAAGTTCTGAAGCTTTTTCAATTCTATTTTGTTATGGAAACACAAAAACCACAGAGATTTCTTTCTCAATAATTTAAAAGAAATCAATTCTACTAGCTAGAAGCAAAACATCTCACATACATATCAAAATAAGAGTGTTGATTTTTTTTTTCTACTGCTCATTCTGATTTTACCCGGTTAAATTCAATCCAGCGCCTCTCTCATTTTGTCATCGTCTCCAATCCAAGGTCGCAAGTCTACACTGGCCAAATCAAAGACATATTCAATGGCCGATTCAATTTTGATACGGAGTCGATCACCTTTAATATTTGCAACGGGGAGAGCGCGGCCACGCTGGTGAAGACAAAAGTCGGTCTCCACGAGCTGAGCGCGGCCGCCATTTGCCCTGTTCTCCACCGTACCGGAAGGATCTCCCCCCCTCTATCTATCCCTCCCTCTATCATTCCATTTTTAACGTTACTCCTCAAACCCCAATCAACTTTGGGAAAACAAAAAAATTAAATAAAAAAAAAAAAAGAATACATCGAGATTTTATTAAAATCTGAATTAAATTATTATAGATTCATAGAATACAAAAAAAGGGTCTATCTTGGAATATATCTTACACATGATATTGAATGATAAATAATGTATGGAGTACTATTATTATTATCTATTTTACTTTTACAATATTTAAATATTTTCCTCTTATACAAATAATCTATCAATTTTAGTTTACGAGATTTGACTTAAGTTATTTTCAATTTAATTTATATTATTATTATTATAAGTGTAAATTTGAAAAAATGAATTTTACTTCCTTCGTCCCAAAATCATAGTTTTGTTTCATTATTCATTGGCCAAACTTTTTCTTCTTTTTAAACTAATTTTCATTAAGCATTTGTTAATGATTTTAAAATTTTGTACCATTACTTGTGATAAAAGTGAAAAAACTATCTTTCAAATAATGTCTCGTACCTCAATGGTTGGCTGATGATCTCTACTAACAGATTTGCTAGCATTCACCGACTTCATCTCCAAAGCTTTCTTAAACTTATTGTACCTTTCCTGAACAAAAAATAATGAGACAAAAAATAATTTTTCTTATTTTGTTAGAAAGAAAAAGTAAAGAAAAATGTGAGAAAATCGTTTTTTTATTTTTTTCCTTCTAATTTCATTGTACCAACCATAGTGCCAGTAACAAGAAAGAAAATACAACTTAAACTTTGTTTAGAGGTCCTTTGAAGGGTTGTACACTCAAATTAACATGAATGGATGAATGTTCTAGATCAACTAGACTACAAATTTAGAGATGAAATTTGTGGAATTTTTTTAAAAATTTTAAACCGAAATATTAATTTTTTCTAAATTGATTAATGATAAGATTTAAACTCGTGACCAAATTTCAAACTATTCAAAAAATTGTAATTAATGCTTATAGAATTTTGCGATGAGATAATGATAACTGGATTGGACCATAAGACACTTGGGTTAAACCACATAAAAAGATTAAATTCAATCGATTACTCAATTCAACTCAAGAGCTTATGTACCGATTATTTTTCTATTCAACTTCTGATGTAGAATAGACTCTAACACTCTCCTAAAGTGGACAACCGGATTTTTTTGAATATAATCGATTGAACACTTGCAAATGGACTCTCATCCCCTAGATTTTTTTTACCAACACTTCCTAGCTAGCCCACTTGATCAATTTGATATTTTCCCCTTGATTCCTATGAATATAGGAGACTTGTTTTTCTCATTCACAAATCCATCTTTCTCTATGCTGCTCACTCTCAGTTTGTCAAGGACCATGAGATGCTCGGTATGGACTTTCAGACGAGTAATCGAATTAAAAGAGATACAGGGCGTTGGTTACATACTTCATACGGACTACTAGGTTAAAGACTAACGGCCGCTAAGAATGAACGTCTAGACATATACCTTGCCAAATAAGGTGGGTTAAAACTGGCTCTGATATCATTATAGAATTTTCCGATTGGGTAAGAATAACAAGACTCGGTCATAAGACTTTTGGTTTGAACCATATAAAAAAATTTAATCCAATCAATTAGTTAGTTTAACTTAAGAACTTTATGTGGGTTATTTTTAATTCAAACGATAGAGTCTAACAAATGTATCAACAATTGGGATAACCTGGATGATCCTCCTGTCAGCAACATACTCATCATTATCATCATCACTGCCACCACGGCTTCCCTGATCGGAAAAATAAGCCTCAGGGCACCGGACTTCCACCGCATATTTCCGGCAGAAAGGAACCCAAAACCTCGAGAATCTCCACGCCTCACGGACGGCATTCAACGTCACAGAAGAACCGCCATCATCGGAAACATACACAGAGAGCTTACGAGAAGGGTAGTGGAGCGACATGGCCGAAAGAACAGTGTTCATCACTCCCAGCGGCGGCTCTTTGCTCGGATCCGCCGTGCACACGAACACGTCCACGCCGGGGAGCTTCTCCTCGTCCTCCGGCAACCGCTCCGGGAACACCGCGCGCTTGACCGGCCGCCACCGGGGAGCCTGGTGAAGAATCCAGAGAAATGTGAGTATGGCTTCGGAGACGAGGACGACGAGGTGGGGGAGAAGGCGGGGCGGCGGGGCGGCACTCTTCTCCTTTATGATACCGGAAATTGTGGCGAGTCTGTAGGAGAAGATGGCTGTTATGGCGATCCCGTTGAGGAGCATGTGGAGTCTGTTGATGATGAGATTGGCCGTCAATGGGCGGAGAGCGTTGAGAGGCGGCGCCGCCGCGGGTGGAGTGGCATTGGCAGCCATGGATTGATTATTCCGGCGAGAAATTGGAGGGGGGAAATGGCGGGTGGGTTTGAGACGAGAGGCAGGGGTGCGGTGTATATATATCTGCATCGCGGAGATTGCGTCATCGCTGAGTCACTGCATCCATGATGTCATTGCTACGTAAGCGCAGGATAAACTATTCCTTCAAATTGACCGTACGGCCGGGTCTAACTACGAAATTACTCTCCGATCCACGTGAAAATGGTGAAATCAGCCCAACAAATTTTCAAGAAACAAATCCACTCGTGCACTTTTTTTTCTTTTAAATTTTACTACGGTTAACCAATTCCTTTTTAAAAATATGCCTAAAATTTTAAAAAATACGAAAATATCAAAATAGAAGTCTTAAGTATTTTAAAACCAAAAGAACAATATAATGGTAGTGTGCTACAAAAATATGAAAAGTATGATAAAAAAGTGATGACTCTATAACGTATTGGTTTTGATGGGTATAATCCACTGGTACTACCTGGCACGTTTGCAGACGCCCAGGAGGAACCAAAGTCTGACCAATCTTGACCTCACCATCCCTGGTAATATGACCGGATGGATGTCGGGTGGTCAAACCAGTAAGATTGGAACTTGATCTGTAGAAGCCTTGAAAACTGGCCGAGTGGATGATTTGATATGAGTAGTAGTTATAAACAGTGTATTTTCTATTATTATAAATAGGAGTAAAAGCCTCATTAAGAAGACGAGCAAAAATAAATAATTTATACGGCTTGTAAGTTGTAATCGATCCCCATATTATAAATAACAAACTCAGTTGCAGGTGTTCCCACCTATAACCCTTCTGCTTTTAGTGATTTAAGCATTCACGTTGGTTTTACACCATCAGGTGTGATCTGTCAATCGTCGGTGGGTTGCAGCGGCACTTTGGTAGCCAGAGGCGACGAATGGCAGTGTGATGATGATAGTGTGACAGTTACAATGTGACAATGTGGGCAATGTAACAATAGCAATGTAAACTCTCATTTTAGTCTTAAAAACTTATGACTCATATTTTAGTATTTTCATTGTTTTTTACTCTTACCTAAAGAGGTTTCCCTATTTTAAAATAAAAATTGATTTTATGGTAGACCTAAATACCTGATGTCCATTTGAACCTTCTTACATTTTTTTAATTTTAAAAGTGCTCATTTCAACAATTGAAAATGCTTATTTAACATATATAAAGGTCTATATAATAATTTGTCTTGAGTTAATTCCCTAAATGATTCTTAATAATTATGTGTTTATGCAAATTAATCTACAAGATCAATTAATTATCGAGATGTTACTCATTATTTAAAAAAATGTTAAAACTTACACTAATTCCTGGAATAGTTCTTTCTAATTGTGTGGTATCTCAAAAAATGTTAAAACTTACACTAATTTCTGGAATAGTTATTTGTTTCCTGGAACGGCTTTACAATTTATTGTACAATTCACTACCACTTTTTTGTATTTCAAATTTATTTTTTGATAGAGGCACTACAAAGTATTTTTTCGAAAGTTTACTAAAACTTTTCTTGATAACACGGGAGTACCCTGATATTTTTAAAAAACTTAATTTTGAAATTTAAAATTCAAAAAAAAAAAATTGGAAAAAGATAATATACATCATATAAACTCACATTTCATCTATTTGTGCAAAATAAGTTAAAGAGTCTCTATTTGTGCATGTATACATAGAGTTTGATATGAAAAATTTTACAAATATATGCAAAGAGTCTCTATGTGTGCATGTATAACAAAAAAACATTGTAACCGCACTTCCTCTTTCGAGAAAGGCGTGAAAAATAAATCATTGATCGACAAAAGCCACAATAAAATTGAACAATCAACACATTACTCAATTTTAGAACAAATCAAAATGTCTGAAGTGTTGGAAACCAAATGATGCAATTTTTGAGTTCGTATTTAAATTTGAGCATTTGATACCAAACTTGGTATCTATTGATGAATTCTTTTGTGTACCCAATAAACTTTGGGCTCTTGAGACTTATACAAATAGCCATAATCATAGTAATAATTTCTACCATGTGTCAAAAAGAGTATGATGGGTGACCTTACAGATGACATCATGCATGCATATTCGATGACGCAATATCCAAGATGCAATTATATACTCTGATGTATGCCCCGCTTCTCCTCTCAAACCCACCCGCCATTATTCCCTCTGAAATTCCCCACTGATTCAGGAGGAGGAAGGTGACCGGAATATCCATCCATGGCTGCCTATGCCACTCCATCCGCGGCGGCGGCGGTGCCGCCTCTAAATGTGCTTCGCCCATTGACGGCTAATCTCATCATCAACAGACTTCACATGCTCCTCAACGGGATCGCCATAACAGCCATCTTCTCCTACAGACTCGCCACAATTTCCGGCATCACAAAGGAGAAGAGGGAAACTCCCCGCCTTCTTCCCCACCTCGTCGTCCTCGTCTCCGAAGCCATACTCACATTTCTCTGGATTCTTCACCAGGCTCCCCGGTGGCGGCCGGTCAAGCGCGCGGTGTTCCCGGAGCGGCTGCCGGAAGACGAGGGGCAGCTCCCCGCCGTGGACGTGTTCGTGTGCACGGCGGATCCGAGCAAAGAGCCGCCGCTGGGAGTGATGAACACTGTTCTCTCGGCCATGTCGCTCGACTACCCTTCTCGGAAGCTCTCTGTTTATGTTTCCGACGACGGAGGCTCTTCCGTGACGCTGAACGCCGTTCGTGAGGCGTGGAGATTCTCGAGGTTTTGGGTTCCTTTCTGCCGGAAATATGAGGTGGAAGTCCGGTGCCCGGAGGGTTATTTTTCCGATCATGGAAGCCTTGGTGGCAGTGAAGATGATGATGATGATGAGTATGTTGCAGATAGGAAGATCATCAAGGTTATCCCAATTGTTGAAAAAAAACTCTTTGATTGACTGTTAAATCTTTGATAAACCTACAAAGCTTAAACCTTTGATTGAGTTTTTCTTTCTTTCTTTCTTTCTTTTGAAAGTTGTTCAGTTTCTGGTGCAGGAAAGGTACAGTGAGTTTAAGGATGCTTTGTATAAGAATTCAGTGAATGCAAGCAAATCTGTTAGCAGAGATCATCCGCCTACCGTTGAGGTACAGATTTAATTGGATTGACAATAACATATACGAAGAACGAAGTTTCCTGCAACAAAGATAAATGAGGATGTTCGTTTCACGATTAATAAGATAAGATTTTGTATATGTACAGGTGATGACAGATGAAAATGAGGATTCGAGCGGGCTAAGAGAGATGCCACTTCTTGTTTACGTTGCTCGGGAGAAAAGGCGAGGCCATCCCCACCATTTCAAAGGAGGGGCTGTCAATGTTCTAGTAATTATCAATACTCCATGGATTACTTGTCTACTTTCTTTCTTTGGTTTTCTTTATGTTTGGGATGAGCACATTCACAGAGTTTCCTAATCTTCCATGGAACTGCTTGATAGTTGAGCCATTCACAGTCCTTATTTGTGTGTAGCTCCGAGTGTCTGCGGTAATAAGCAATGCTCCCTACTTTCTGGTGCTGGATTGTGACATGTACTGCAACGACCCTTCCTCTGCTCGCCAGGCTATGTGTTTTTATCTTGATCCGAAAGTGTCTTCGCAAATCGCTTGGGTTCAATTCCCTCAGCAATTTCACAATGCCACCGAGCGCGATCTCTATGATGGAAGGCTTAACCCATATTTGGTATGTTTTTTTTTCACTCTTAATTTGTATGTATAGTTTGGAGAACATATACTGATTGTGCCAAATTCATTCATTTTCCACACACAAAAAAAATGCACAGAGAGAAGGGCAAGGCTTTGATGGGCTTAGAGGACCTGTCTTATATGGCTGCAATTTTTTCATGAAGAGAGAAGCAATCCATGGAGCCAAGAACATTCGGATGGGTACTTGGGGTTGATTTTTATGTATACTCCCGTGACATGAATAAAAAAAACATCATTGGACCTTATCATCTGTCTTTCAGGTGACGGTCTCAACGAGCTTAAGGAGCTGTTTGGATCGAGCAATGAGTTCATTGAAGCAGCTAGGCACAAAAACTGTTACAAGCCAAAATTGGCTGAAGACAGAAAGCCCTCTGGCGCATTGCAGAAGGAGCTTCAATTGTTGGCCTCTTCTACTTATGACGCTGGCACGCAATGGGGAAAACAGGCGAGTCTCTAGTCTCTACAATGGATACATGAAACCCGATCGCTTATCTTCTTCTAACATGGCCTCTGTTTTATTAAATGGCAGGTTGGGTTCCGATATGGCACTGTTGTGGAGGACGGTTTAACAAGCCTTCAATTGCACTGCAACGGGTGGGTTTCCGTGGCAGTCGATGACCCAGACAGAAGGCCATGTTTCTTAGGCACTTCCACTACGAACCTGAACGATATGTTGGTTCAACAGATGCGTTGGTCATTTGGACTGATGCAAATTGGTCTGTCGAGGTTTACCCCTCTCATCTACGGGCCACTGAGGATGTCAGTCCTTCAAAGCATGTGTTATGGTGCCCTTGTGTTCAAATCTCTCTACACTTTCCCCTTCTATGGTTTATCCATAATTCCTCCCATCTGTCTCCTCTACGGCATTCCTCTCTATCCCAATGTCTCAGACCCTTTTTTCTTCGCGTTTGCCTACGTTTTCGTCGCGTCGCATCTCAAGCACGTGCAGGAGGTCTATGCGTACGGAGACCGTTCGTTGGGGAATGCAGTGTACGAGGTGAGGGTCTGGATGATGAAGTCTGGGACGGGCTACCTTTACGCGCTTGTGAACTCTGTCTTGGACAAATTCGGCATGCACGAAACGAATTTCAATGTGACGAACAAGGCAGGTGCTGATGATGAACAAGCGATGCTCTATGAGCGCGGCATGTATGACTTCCGAGCATCGCCCGTGTTGCTTGTTCCACTGTGCAGCATTTACATTCTCAACCTGGCTTGCTCGGTTTTGGGAATGTGGAGGATGTTTCGCAACGGTGGGGCCGGATCGTTGCTCGCCCAAGCGGCTCTCTCATTCTATGGGGTAGTTGTGAACTGCCATTTGCTTGAAGGGATGTTCTTGAGGAAGGACAGTGGCCGCATCTCGGGATATGTCTCTCAGATTGCTATAATGGCATCTGGAGTCGTCTTCGGCTGTGGATCGCTTCTTGTACATTGCTGTTGAAAAAAATGATTTTTGCTCAATGAGTGATGATCACCAATGTGTTCTGGACAATTTATATGTCTATGTGAAAACTCTAAAGTCCCATTCAAAATGGAAGCTAAAGTTCTTTTTTTTTAAAATATGCATATGGATGTGAAAACCTACTAGCAAACATGGACCACTAGAGGAAAAAAATATACCAAAAGGCCCCTTTACAGCAGACTTTAAGAATTTAGATGAAAGACACATATACAAAAAGATCCATTGGCACCCTTTGATTATGTTTGGAGAGACTCATACAAGTAACAAAGAGAGACTCTTGACTGAGATTAGGCATGGGTTCAAAGTAAACTCCATGGGCATCCTCAAAAACTTCATAACCACTACTACCAGCACCCCTTGCAGATTTGCATTCATATATAAAACATATCCTATTAAATCCACTCGCCCCACCCCATTTCCTATACGAGGATTCCGGATGTCTGATACTCATTTTGGTCCCTCTAAGTGTACTCATGACTCAATTTGGATCCAGTATATAATGTGAATCAAGTTAGCCCTTCGGACGAAATTTATCTCCTAAAATTCTGGGTTATCAAGTTCATTGGCGCAAGAGCAATGATTTGTGTAAATTAACGTGTTAACTTAGAATTTTAGAAGATAAATTTTGCATAAAGAACTAGTTTGATTCATATTTCCTAGTTATAGGAACTAATTTGACTTTGGTGGCTTAAGCATAAATACAATATGAATTGTAGAGTGGAGAGAGGTAAATCGGACCAAATTTACTACCACATATTTGGGTCAGTCCCAATATACCCATCAAATGTAATGCAGAAATTGAGAAAAAAGGACCATGAAGAACCACACCCCCACAAAAACGTAACCCTAAAAATGATTTTTTTTTTTGTAGCAATTAAATGGAATAAAAACTAAGCCGGATGTAGACCAAAGCAGATTATACATGAATTAAGAAGTTCATATAATGAAGACGCAAGAAAGCACACAAATATATAGGCGTCAAACAGATATATGTGCAGATATGAGCAAGATTTACCTCAGTTCGATGATTGAGTTGGAGAAAATCAGAGATGAGACGCGAAAGGGACTCCCAACGATCTTTTACGGCATGCATTTTTGTTTTGAGTGATTCCGAACTGAGGTCTAACCTTCTCACGTATATTTTTTTAAATTTTAAAAAATGATTATTTCAACACTTAAAAATGATTATTTAGCATATATTAAAATCTATCATCGACTTTAGGTGCATGTAATAATTTTTGTTTATTTTATTTTAGAGTAAATTCTAAAAATGATCCTTTTGTGTTTTTCCAATTTAGTTCCCAATAAATAAATGAGATATATTTTAAAAATAGTCTTTTGTCAAAAATATCTATTAAATGACAGTTAGATAGATGATGTTTATGTATCTTCCATCATCTAAATTATAAATAAATCATCAAAATGGTTCTTTCAAATTAAGAGGGTGTTTTTCTTTGCTGAAGTTTATTGACTTATTGCTAATAAGCAGTTTTTAACGTATAAGTTACTTATAAGTCGAATATTCTTTTATAAAAATAAAATGACTTAAATGATAGATAAATTATTTGTAAATATTCATAAATTGTGATGAATAATTTTTAAATAATCTCGCCAAAATGAAAAAACGAAAAAACTAGCTTAAAAATAAGTAGTTAAGACCTACTTATTTTTTCTGACTTACAAGCAGCTTATAAGCACACAGAAACATGTCATCAGCTGGCTTATAAGTTAAAATTTAAAACTATTTTTCCGAAAAAAGTAAAAAAAATTTTGAGCTTCAAAAAAATGAGGAAAAAATAAGAAACAAAATAGTACAAAAATAAAACTTAATATCAATTTTGGACATCTCAGTTTTAAGGACTTTTTTAGGTGTGTCCAAAAATTATTTTTTGTATAAGACTCTTTTTTGCGTATTTTAATTTTTTCATTTTGTTTTTTCATACTTTTATTTTTTTATTCTAGGTTTTCTTTTTTAACTTTCCAAAAAATTATTCTAATTAACAAAGAGTGAAAATGTTTAATTTGAGATAGATGTAATGTATGTTATTTTTTTTTATTTCAAACACAAAGAATTTTGAAATTTTTAAAACATTATAAAAAGATTGAAAAGAAATTTAAAAGAATCTAGGAAAAGGAAAAAGAGATAGAAAATATTTAAAAAAAGAGAAAACCCAAATAATAAACGAAAAATAAGAAATGAGCACGAGTACCCCTTATGGTTACGGATGGCAACGGGTCGGGTTTGAGTAAATTAAAACCCGATCCAACTTAGGTTGGATTCGGGTTTGATATTTGCGGGTCGGTTTCAAATATTTATTTTTTCGGTTCGGATTCGGTTTAAAATTCGATCGGGTCGGTTATGATCAAATTGGGGTTTGAATGCTAATAAAAGCATTCATGAAAAGTTTAATATTGAAATACATTAAAAATTTAAAATTTTAAAGAAGACGTAAAATTTAAGGTATTAAAAAAGTAATTATGACCGAATGATCCTTAAAGAGTTAAATAGAGTAAATTTCAACTAATAACATAAAGTACATAGAAAATAACATAATAAAAAATGAAACACAAAGAAATGCAATAAATTTTAATATATTCGAAACTTGTGTATTTGAAATATATAGAATATATAGGAATTTAGGGTTTTTAAAAACTTATTGAAATCTTTCTTTAAAAAACTTATTGAAAGTCGGGTACAGGTCAGGTCGAGTACGGGTCGGGTCGGTCAAATATACTAACCCAAACCCGACCCAACAACTATCAGGTTCGGTTTACATTTTTTCGGGTCGGTTTCGGATATTTAATTTTTCGGTTCAGATTTGGATATTATAAGCTCAGGTCGGGTCAGTAAAAGTTGGATTCAGGTAGAATTGTCATCCTTATTTATGGTTAAGAAATTGTGTGTCAATGACTCTTCTTCACCGGAAAATGACCGAACGATGATCAGAGGATGTGTGAGTATAACATTTTGAAACCACGGACTCTTTGAAAATAGAGAGGATATTGATGCCATTTTTTCAAACACAGAGAAAATCGGAGCTATTTGGTCTGTAAATTTAAGTAATGTGACATTTTTGCCTTTTATTCAAAAAAATGTTTATAAAAAAAATCAAACGACCTCATTTTTGGGATGCCTTTTTTGTGATTGAAGTTTTAGTCGGTAGTCTAATAAAAACAAAAACTTTTCAGCCCGTTCTCTTAAATCTTTCTCTCTCTTAACCCGCCATGGGATGAACACCTCTCTTTTCTTTCAAAATCTGCCGAATGTGATTCTGAATCTCAGCATTCTAAATTCACTCTGGAGATCCATATTTTCATTTCCATTTCCGTTCCTACAATATTCTACATTACGAATCACACACGCCAGAGAGGGCGGTGAAGCGAAGAAGAAGGGGAACAAAGAAGAAATGTATTCCATAAAAGATCGAGTTTCAGAGACCCTTTCGCGTCTCTTTTCTGATTCTCCAATTCAATCTCTAGACAATCAACCTGAGGTAAATCTTGCTAATATCTGCTAATGTTTCTGTTTGTCGCCTATTTTTTGTGCTTTCTTGTGTATGAATTTCGTAATTCATAGATAATCTGCTTTGATCTACATTGTGAGCTAGATCTCATAGTGTTATCCGCATTGCACTTGGATTTCTTTTTATTTCAATTAATTGCTTCAAAAAAAACATTTTTTAGGGTTTAGGGTGGGGGTGTTTTTCTTCATTAACTTTTTTCTGCATTACATTACAACATTGAAGGAGTTACACTCCAGCTGTTACGTTATACTCGGTGTAGGAGTTAATTTTGTGACATTGATGTTCTTCATTGGTAGGCCGGACCAGATACCAAAGACGGGAAGTCTTTATCTTTCATACTTTCCTTTGTGCTTCCGTCATCGAGTTTTGATAGGTCGAATGACCAGCATGATAGAACGCCAGTCCAGTCCCCTTCTTTTACGTGGAGAAGTAGAAGTTTTAAATTGGAAGACAGACCTTTGGAGAGATTTGATGATTGTGACTTTGAGGACGATTACGAAGACACCCCATACTCTCATAGTGGAAATGGGGTGAGCGAATTTAATAGGATCTGTTTAATGAATGGACGCACAGAAAACATCGAGCCTAACTCTGCAAGGAGTGTTGCTAGTGGTTATGAAGTTTTTGAGGATGCTCATGGATTTGACTTTGAAGCCATGCCTAATCTCAGCCAAGAGTCTCTTTTTGTTACTCCAAACTTGTATGAGTTTCTCCAAGCATCCCTTCCTAATATAGTCAAAGGGTGTCAATGGATCTTGTTGTACAGGTAACTTTTATCTAGAATTTTAGTCTGCCGCAATGGAGCCTTTTGGTTAATTTTTATCTGCTCTGTGGTTTCTAATCATGTGAGGATCTTTATGAAACAGCCTCTCTACCTTTTTTAGGTAGAGGTAAGGTGTGCTTACACTCACCCTCCCCAGACCCAACTTGTGGGACCTTAGTGGGTCGTTGTTGCTGTTGTTGTTTCTCATCATCTGTATGATTGGCAGCACGAATAGAGATGGTGTTTCACTTCGTACACTCATTCACAAGAGCACTGATGCTTCTGGTCCATGTTTGCTAGTAGGTTTTCAAATCCATATGCTTGCTTTATAAGAATTTTAGGTTCCCTTTTGAATCAGAATTTTCACATCGACATGTAACTGTTTAATACAGATTACAGGTGATAAGGAAGGTGCAGTGTTTGGTGGATTGCTTGATGCACCGCTGACACCCACTGCAAAGGCAAAATATCAGGTATTCAATCCTTCATATTACCACACATTGTATCCTCTAAGCACAAATTATTCACCTCTGATTTCATAATGTCTGATAGGGGACAAATCAAACGTTTGTGTTTACGACTATATATGGTGAGCCAAGGCTGTTTAGAGCAACTGGTAAGAATTTACATCAGTGTGCTTTGATATCAGTTTATTATTTCCATTCCCCTATGGAGCCAAAGATTCACTACTTTTTGGCTTTGGGGTATGATAGAATAAAGCAAATTGGCTCTTTAAATATTCTGCACTTCTTGCAATTGTGAAGTTGCAATTAGTCAATGCAACTTTTGACGCTCATCATGGGTCATCTGGAAGCATCCGCTCTATGTTTTACACATAGGAGTCAGACTGCGTACATCCGACCCCCCCTTACCCCGCAATGGGCGGGAGCCATTGAGGCACTGGTGTAATGTTGTTGTTGTTGCTGCTTTGATATTAGTTTACATTAAGGGGGTAACTAGGAATTGAAAAAAGACATGCAATGAGTAAGTGATCTTCTGAGACATCATGGATTGAGTTACTAAGATTATGGGAAAACTTTTACATTTTAATGGAAGTGTATTATTTGAAGCAAATGCTTGTATGAAAGTAGATAGAAATGGTTTGGTTCTATGGAGAATGGCAAAATCCAAGGAACAACCCCATGGCTCTCATTAATGGAGCAGGAGTGATTGGATTGATATAGCAACACAAATATTTCTATAGGGAAAACTTTATATATTTCTAATGTGACCAAGTTAAATCTAACCTTGAAGACATGATCCTTAATAGGAGGTTCTGGAGGTAGCCTATTAGGGTTTTAGAGTCCTTGTAATGGTTGTGTATTTTTTTCCACTCCTTACAATATGGGCCACTGTTTCTCGTGGACCCTCTCGGAAAGAAACCTCTCTACTCCTTGGAGTGTTGAGTTAAGGTCTGCATAAATTTTTCCATCCATACCCTACTCTTGAGTGAGGTATAACCGAGTTTCACTTCATATAATCATAATAGCTTTTCTTGATTTCTTGATTAGGTGCCAATCGGTACTTCTTTTTGTGTATGAATGAGCAACTTGCTTTTGGAGGGGGAGAACATTTTGCTTTAAGCATGGATGGTGATCTGTAGGTTTTGCTCCCTAATAACTGTCGTTAAAGCTTTGACAATCTATTGATGTCACTATAACACAATAATTCATGCCCGTTTCTTTGATTAAGGTTGTCTGGCAGCAGTGGACCTTCTGAAACTTTTGGGAACTCATGCTTAGCCCATAATCAAGAATTTGAATTAAAGAATGTTGAGGTATTATTTCTGCTCATTTTCTCTTGTCGGGGAAATTACACTTGTAGTCCTTCGGTTACAGTGGTTATCTAAACGTCAGCCCCCCCCCCCCACATTTTATCCATTTGCAGCTATGGGGTTTTAAACATGCATCTCGCTACCTTGTTTGATGCCATTGCATGCCTCCAGAACTGGTATAGTGTGAACCTTGGGTGGCACACATATGGTGAGGCACCATGAAACATCATTCCCAGGTGGCATTTGCCTTCCACTTAAAAGGTTACATAGACACTAACACGATGAGCATTTAAGTCCCCATATTTATCAACTAATGATTCTTTAAACGGGCAATGTCAAATCTAACTACATAACCACGTCGTTATGATGTATCGTACATATTGTACAGGTTTGATCATACATATAGTTTGATCACCATCGACATGGTATTACGTGGCTGGGTATTTCCATGGCTTACCTGATCCCTTGCATATATTTGTTACAATTATACAGACACGAACAATGTTGGATATTTAATGTGTTTTACTTCTTTTTTCTGAAGTCGAAGATGTTTTTCTATTTTTGTAGTATTTGTTAATTATATTGAGTGAAATGTGGAAACAAGATCATTCTCTGTATTAGATCATTTGGAACATCTTTGATCTGTAACTGGTTGCTGGTCATAGTTTACATTCTAGAGTTCAAACTCTTCCATTCTTTCTTTCTTTCCTTGTACTCCTTACCACTTTGGTTCATTTGGTATTTTGGTTGAAACCTTAGCCTGTCCATTTGGCAACATGAATGCCCACATATTTCTCTCCAAGATTTTAACTTTTGCTACATTCATGGTTACAATTAGAGTAGGGAAATGAAGCGAATAGGTTTTGATTCGATTTGTGATTCGCGTTCAAAAATATTGATTTGTATTCGCAAAAACGAGTATGAATGTGAATATAAATACTTATTAGTATCCGAAATCAAAATGAATACAAACACAAATATGTATATATTCAATTCGATACATTGACAAACACGGAGTACTATGTATATTCAAAGTCAATTATACAAATGAATACGCGTACATTTTTTTTTGTTTTCATACAAAAACATAAATATATTTTAATTTAACTTCTTTCAAATATGACTAAAGCATCTTTAGTGGAAGTTGCTTAGAGAAGGTTTTTAACCAAGATATGAAGCAACTGTTGCTCTACATGTACACCATATAAGCTCCACATCACCTTTTCTAGGTGGAACAACTCCTTAAGAATCCTATATTAAAGATGCTCTTACATTACATATAGTCATTACCACTTCAATTTTAACTAAAATATAAAATCAAGATTTGGTTCCACTGGTTCTAATCTGATTGGAATAAATACTTGTTTGATTTGATCTAAATTGATCTGATTTGGTTCAATAAGAATAAGTTGAAGAAAACATATTCTAAGAACTAAAATATGAAATGTTAGAATTGGAAGAATGAAGTCCCAAGTTTGTAAAATAGGAGGTTGAAACTTTAAAAAAATGTAGAATAAAAATCAAAATGTCCTATGGTACTCCTTTACACTAAAACTTTAGCGATGTTAAAAATTATACTCACATCATATTTAAACTGTTTGTTCACTATTCACATGATAACTTTAACCATCTTTGTTTTGCCTATTTGTGTTACCCACTTAATAAAAAATAATCATATTATCTCTTGATTTATAAAACTTTTGATGCATATTTAAAATATATACTCCCTCCGTCCCATTTTATGCCTGTTTCGGTTTACGATGTTTGACTGAAATTATTTTCAAATCATTTTATATGACAAATGGTATATAGTTAAAAAATAAAAATTACATATTAAAATACTACATCAAAAGATCTACAAAATTAGTAGTGACAACAATACTTTATTTTATCAATTTGCTAATGAAAATTGAGAAAGAAAGTGAATGAAATTTGACCATGTGAATAGTGAACAGGCATTATAATTTGGAACAGAGGGAGTAATTTTTATTTTTAAAATTTCATGCAAATTTTTTTAAAAAATAATTTTAGTCAATCATATGAAGCAATGATTTTGAGCTGAATAATTTACATAGAATCTTACAGTACAGTATTTCTCAAGAAACATAGCCAATCACTTTATACCTTCCCAAGTTTAAGAAAATGTGAGAATGGAGTGCTGTGATTGTCCAGGCAAAATTCATAGTTTAAAAATGAAATCATCATAACTTACTACCTCATGTTGTACACCATCTTTGTAAAATTACCACCATTGTCCTTGCATTACTATTCCCAACAAACAATGGTTGTTACATCTGTGTGATGCAAAACTTACTACAATACAAAAAGATGTCTAACTCTTGGAGTGGGCAAGGTGCACTTAAGGTTTTGAGCACTAACCTAACCAGGGCCATTTTGGGCAAACACCGAAAGATAAGCAAAGCACCCACAAACTCTTCACCGTACCTGCGAGTATAGCAGTAGCTATGTATACATCTATTAGCCTCAACAATGCTAGAGCGAAACGGGGAATTAGTCCTCTTCAGGCTGATCGGGCAGCCCAAATAGTCTGAGGTTTCGATCCATTGATCCTACTGCAATGTACTTAGCATCCGGACCAAACTTTAGACATGTGGCTTTGCCTGTACATAGAGAAATAGGAGTTGTCATCATCCTCTAGCGAAGAGGACATCGGAATTATTATGCATACAAAAGGAATAAGGCAGAAAGAGTAGGGGGAGAGAGAGAGAGAGAGAGAGAGAGACCGGTGCCTGACAAATCAGGGAATGTCTTGATGTGACTCCATTCTGACTTGACACTTGCAACTTGATATACTCTGCCAGAAAAGCAAACATTGATATTATTAGCTCCCAAGTGTGCCAAACTGTCTGAGATCAAGGTTGGACGGTTCATATCCAACAAGCACGACCAGCCCTAATCAAGTGCTTGTTGGATCTCAACTCTGATTCTGTTCGAACAGTTTGGATCGAGAGAAGCAGCGTGCTCTTTTATTTTTCTTTTCTAAAATTTCATCACTCAGTGAAAAAAACACAAAAGAAAATGCACTTGACATTGCTTCAACTCTTTACCTTATATCTGAACCTCCCAAGGCAATGTAACTTCCACTATGGTCAAATTCCACTGCAAATTCATCATGGTGAATGTAAAAACAAACAAACCCAGTAACATCCCACAAAAAAGTAGGGTCTAGGGAGGGTGTGTGTACACAAACCTTACCCCTCAACTTAAGCACAATCAAAGTAAAGCAACAAAGTAGACATAAAAGCACGAACAATTTCAACAAAGTAGTAGCAAAGAGAAAACTAAGGGTAAAAGAAGCGTACAGAGACAAGCACACAAACCGACACTAGCAACCAGACCCCAAGCACAGAAGCACACAAAGACAAGAACAAAAATGCAGCCGCACAAATGCTACAACCAAGGCCTAGAAGACTACCCAACTACTCTAGTCCTAAATTTTCAGACGTTCCTATCTAAAGTCATATGCTCAATACGGTCAAAGAGTCTCAAGTCTTGTCTAAACACGTTTTCCAATTCTTCCTAGGTCTACCCCTGCCCCCACTCCCACACACTACCATAAGCCTTTCGCATCTCCGCATTGGGCCTCTACACTTCTCCGCTTCATGTGCCCAAACCACCTCAGTCTAGTCTAGCTTCCTGCAGCTTATCCTTCCCAGGTGCCACTCTCACTCATCCCTGAATAACCTCGTTTCGAATCCTATCGAACCTCGTCTGCCCACACATCCATCGCATCATCCTCATCCCTGCCACATGAAGTTGATGAACATGGATTCTTCACCGCCTAGCACTCCGCTCCATATAGCATAGCCAGTCAGACTTGTGAGCAATAACTTCCCCTTCATGCTAGTTGATACCTACTTCTCGCATACTAGGAATAGTGGCATGAACAATTCAAATTCTTTTCCCCCATTATTTTCCTTATCTAAAACCACTTTCCTCACTGTTTTATTCTTTGGACGGGAATGCTAAATCACCAAAGCTTATACATGTGGACGATGCAGTAAAACATCAAAGTGCCACTTAATCAAGATTCAAGACAAAGTGCACACATTATAAACTTACAAGAACCTGACAGTTTTATTTGCGCAATCTTGATAATCATATCCAGTACATCTATATGTTCTTGTTTCAAAAACCACAAACATAGTTTGATGTAATTTATTTCGATATGAAGCATATTGTTCATCCAGATTTCAGAAGCAGTGACTACTACTCTAGTCAAAAGGCATGAGTGCTCTCTGCAGTGCCGAACTGCAGGTATCTAAAAGTAACATCTAAAACTCCAGAAGGATATTTTTTATCATGGACTTTTTTCTTGATTCTTACAATAAACAAGACAAGTGACAAGTGTGGCACTGTAAACATAACTCTATCCATCTCATTTGATCGTGCCTACTTCGACTAAACACGGAGAATAATGAAGTGAAAACTGTGATTGAGATCTATGCAGAGGAGAGAAACAATATGAACCACTTAATGTTTACTATTAATGGAAGCAAGCATGATAAATTTTGACGGAGCAAAAACAAAAACAGGCAAGAGACACTGGGGGCACAGGAATTAGCATTAGCATATACCTGATTGGGTTGGTGTGCTGTCACCATATGAATTGAGGTTTCTAAAATTTTTTAATTTGCGCAAATCCCAGAGCTTAACCCCATCTTGAGCAGCAGTCTTACAGCATTACAGCATAAAGAATCAAAATCAGGTAGTTTGTGCCACACTTCAGCCTTATCAATGAATACTTGTCAAAGAAAGGTAAACTTATGGTAAAAAAAAGATACATACTGCTAAGAAATAACCATTTTCCGAGAATGAGATTGCGTTAACTGTTCCAACATGCCCAGCAAATTGTGCAACACTTGCCTAGATATCCATGAACAAGATTAAGCAAAACGCTTGTCTTCTAAAAATAGGGAAAAATTGGAAGAGTATATATTTCCTTAACTTAACATGCATACCTGACTCTTCACATCCCAAATCTTTACAATAGACCCTGATGTACCGGTTCCAAGAATTAGACCATCAGGATGAAAGGCTGCAGATGTAAAGCCCTCAGAGTCTGAAGCATCTGAAACCTGCAAAAGGCATCACGATTGTCAAGCCCGAAAAATGTAGGATATCAATAATTCAATATAACACAGAACAGAATTATGAGAAACCTGGGCAAGGCATAAGCCAGATGCAAGCTCATAAAAGCACCATGTGCTATCAAGAGAAGCAGTTACAAAGTAATTGTTAGTTGCGTGGATTGTGACTGCTTGCACCTACAACATTTAGGAGATCATGATTTTTAAAAAAAAACAGAAACTGAATCCCATGATCAACACTTCCACATTATTTACACACTTGACTGACACTACATAAAAAATTAAAAACAGAACCAAGATTACATGCTGTTTTTCAGTAACTGTTGCTTAAGACAATATTTTCCTCAAATAACTAACTCAATCGGTTATACGGAGAGCCTTAGTTGGGCATTTGCCATTTTCCTTTTTAATCCATAAATACTACTCCGTACATAGTACATTAAGCGATAATACACACACAGAGAAAAGATCTCACCAATCGTGTCAAACCAACTCTGTAAGGCAAGGATCGAGCAATTAGATTAGTTGAGCATAAGAGGATCTAAGGTCTGGGAGCATCTGTGCCTGACAGTGGCAGATCATTCTTTTACATACTCACACATCATGGTCTTAAGAAGCATGCGAGGCTTGAGCCTTTAAGACACAGGCATTAAGGCACAAAGAAAATGCCTATAAGAATTAAGCAAATGCCATGAAGCTCCTATGGGATATCTCTAATAAGAAGGATATACTTTGAGTGAAATGGGTCCATAGTAGGTATCTCAAACAAGAGTCAGTTTGGGACAACAAGATAAAGGGAGATAGTTGTCATTATTGGAAAAAGATGTTGAAAGTTAGGAAAGAGTTTAAAAATATGCCCATCACTGGAGAATACAAAACCAATGAAGGATACAAATGGCTGCAAGGAGATAAACCCAATGTGGGTTGGGCTGAATTAGTTTGGAATAACTGGTCGATTCCTAAACATCAGATGATTGCCTGGCTTATTTGGAAAGGTAGATTGCAGACAAAATGCAGACTGGGTAAATTTTTGCAGATTGATACTACATGTAGTCTGTGTGGAGGAGCTCAAGAAGAATTGGATCATCTATTCTGCACATGTGTTTTCTCTTCCTGGATCCTAGGGGACATCTCAGCATGGGCTGGCTTGGATATAGCAGTAGGATCTGTGAAGGGATGAGAGGACACACTGAAGACCAGCAAGAGCAGAAAAGAGAAGAGAATTAAAGAAGCTCTAATTGCTGCTTGCTGTTATGAAGTGTGGAAAGCAAGGAATAACATACTCCATGCTAAAAGAACATTGTCACAAGAGGAATGCATTGAACATATTAAATTCCAGGTATGTGTTTACATTAAACCTAAACTAGTTAGAATGTAATTTTGAGCCGGGGGTCTCTTTGGAAACAGCCTCTCTACTTTCGAGTAGGGGCAAGGTCTGCGTACACACACCCTCCCCAGACCCTACTCTTGTGGGATTTAACTGGGTTGTTGTTGTTGTTGTTGTTGTTGTTAGAATGTAATTGTAACCAGATGTTATGTTACATATGTGAGATCAGTTTTGTAATTTCCCTTGGTTTTAGTAATGAAGTTTGCGCTTGGTTTCAAAAAAAAAAATTCCCATCTATTTCTCTTTGCAAATCTATTTTCTGTTTCTTCTATTTTCATCTCTATACTAAATTTTGTCCTTTATACTACAACCTCTTTCTTTTCCGACTAGCTTGATAAGTGACATAA
Source organism: Cuscuta campestris (assembly GCA_900332095.2). Lineage (NCBI taxonomy): Eukaryota > Viridiplantae > Streptophyta > Magnoliopsida > Solanales > Convolvulaceae > Cuscuta > Cuscuta campestris. The sequence continues at coordinate 578,048 of OOIL02000283.1, read as the reverse complement.
ACGAAGTTAATTCAGTGGAATCAGTGCATGTTATGGAAGGAGTGGTCTCAATGGGTAATATTAGGATACCTCTGACGTGTGATCCTTCAATATGTGCCTGCAGTCGTAGTTTCCATTTTCTGATTCTTGCCAAACACGTACAGTCTGCAAAGGGAAATGAAACTATTACTCCATATATCACAAGAAAACACTGAAGAGTGACAGTTCCCATAAGAAAATCTATCATATTTGGCACACGTCGCGTGAGTGCTCGAGTGCTTGACACTAATGAAATTGACATGCTTTCTGTACAAGGCTTGAAAGCAATGAAACCCATGCGTTTTCTACTTTGGTGCATTAATGAGTTTTTATTTAAATAACTAGAAGTCAAGAACAATAACAAACTAGATGGGGAAAAAGTCATTTCACTAACACATCAATAGTCTTCACCATCACATCATGTTCTTGTAATGCAGTAATGCACAATTGCATATAAGTCTGAATTGACATCGTAACTCAATATAGATCAAATATGCAGGTTAGTTAAATCAAACATCTTTGTCCAATGCTTTTTATTTTCTTAGCATTTCAGCAATTGATCAAGGAGCTTTAGGTGAATCTCGTAAAGTGTTTATTTGATCCAAGCTCAATGTTCAGTGTCAAATATCCCAAAATTGAATTAGGAATCACAACTGTGAAAGCATATAGTTCATGCAAATAGTTCTAGTTTTACCTTATCAGCTGAGCTTGTGACCACCATCTCACCCTCAACAGCAAATTTAACACTGGTAACCTGTAGAGGATAGTGTCATAGCTCAAAGTGAGCATGAATTGCAATAAACATTTTGGCAAACATTGATAAGAAACTAATGTATTAGTAGATGAGCAGACCCTTTTCGTGTGACCAGTTAATGTAGATATAATCTGTTCTGAAGATCTACTGAACACGACAGCGTTATTGTCAATACCACCAGTAGCAATGATGTCCTGAACACCATGAGAGAACACAATTTGACAAACTAAGAACTATGCAAGAAAACACTCCGTAAAAAAATATTGATAAAAAGAAGACAAAAAGGGAAATTACAATGAACTATTTCTATTTTTGAGTTATGTTGTTTATGCAATATATATAATTGTGTGTGTATCCAATGTTCACTTTTGACCTCTCGCCTTAAAAAAGGTTCACTCACCCGCCTCTGGCCTTTCAAAACTATGCAGTTCAGACATGGACTACTTTCTGGGGTCACCCACAGTTTTTACAGCTGAACAACTTGGATCCTCAATGCTTGGATTATTTGGAAGTGCATATAAGACATATCATGTTTATGATTAAGTAGTTCTGGTGATTGACTTAAAGATGCTAAAATTTTCAACATTCAAAAATTTGAAAATATCCATTTCATTTTAAACATTTGATCATGCATGTTATGATTCATAATTTTGTACAACTTGCCTTTAAAAAACAGGTCTTCCAATTCAAAATTTAAATCCCAATTTGAGACCCTTGTTGAAACTAGCAACACAGAGTACTAGCTGAAATATGAGGTATAAAAACAAAAGCTCAATTTACCCCAATATGATAGAGAAAATAAATACCTTTGGGTAACAGATGTCCAGAGATAGTATGCCTGGCTTGTTGGTTTTGTGAAGAGGATAACAGTTCAGCTGGGTATATCTATCCAATACATTCACAGGGGCTAATGTTGGTGGTATCTAGAGGAAAGGTAGAAGAAATTATTTTAAAATGCCAAAATGTGAAATAAAACAACCAATCCAAGAGTCAAACATCACAAAGCGACCAGGGCACCTGTCGTTTTTTCCTTTGTTGTGAAAGGGTAGCATTGCAATCTGTAAGTTCTGCAATTATCGATGGTGAAATCCCAGGGCAGCTTTTCTTGACTACAGAATCTAACACCTGATCCTCGGCAGCTATAAGCACAAACACAAAACATAAATTAACAAGTTATGAAACAAAAAATAAAAATAAATCAAACAGTAGATTGATAACCTCGTTTTCCATTGCTGAATGCAGGAGTATCCACTGCATTTGTTGTAGCTGCTCCGATGGGTATCTGACTTTCAGTCTGAGCCAATAGTGCCCTTGCATCATCTCTTTCCTTTTTCAATCTTGCTATTACACGGCATGCAGCATCATGCTACCAAAAACATCATTGATAAATTCAGCAAGCGTCAATCACCAAAAGTTGTTACAAGCAAACATGGGAATTGCAGGATACAGAAGCATTCTTCTAGATTTTAACTGATTGGTTACAAAAGAAAATACTCCGCAGTAAATAGGTAAAACAGAAAAGACCATAAGGTGCTGAACATAAAGTAGTAGAGGCCAGATGGTTAAAGTTTCAAACTAAACCAGAATAATTGCAAACAGTCCATCTATAATCTGTCCCTACCTGATAAAGAGCATGGCTTAACTCTTGCCTTGCAGTGTGTAATTGTTGCTCCAATGCAAAGTTTGATAGCATCAGACCATCCCATTCCTATTATTATGAAGCAATTGAAATATAAAGAAATATCATTACTAGCAAATTAAACAGCGAAAGTGTCAAATTCAATTTTTAGTTAAAGCACAGTGATGATAATTAAAATATCATGCAGTAAATTTTAATAAAATCGACCCTGTTTTTCTCAGATACGTTTTTAGAAATCTACAAATGTTCAGGTTTAATGCATGGGAGAATTCATCCCACATGATCACAATAGACAGTATATGATAACAAAAGATAAAACTTAACAGGGGACACACGGGGACATAACGGAGACTTATTAAAAGATATATTTGCATGCTAAAGCTTTAAAATCAATGCTTTGACAATAGCCTAAGATGAAATCCTCAGTTAGACACTGACTATAAACAGATTGATGAACAAATGATCTAATGAAATATTCTAGTTTTTTTCCTTCCCTATTAAAGTCTAATGTACATACAGTATATTGAGCTCAGAAATTCAAGGGCTGGAAACACATACTATCTGAAACCGTCCCAACATCCCGGGAAGACTTGCAGCCTGAACAGGCCGGGGCTTCACTATCTGTAATTAAATCCAAAAGTATATTAGCCTGCCTATTTAGAGCCAGGTGCATATGTTGCGTAATGTGGATAGAGGCGCTAAATGAATACGAGGGAAGATGAAAGAAAAAACAAACTCCAAGTTAAGCATTGTTAAGAGCTACACAAACAAACTCCGTGTTAACACCAAGCATACCTTTCCAGTTTTAATTGGTACAATGTCATCCATTGTCAAAGGTTCTCCTGTTATTGGACATTTGCCAAAGTCCTGTACGATGAAAGATGGAATGGCTGAGTTGGTAAGCAAAGTAAAAGGCATATTTGAGCACGTACAAATGAGAACAAAAACAAACCCAGTAAAATCCCACTAAAAGTAAAGTGCAGAGTGGGGGGTGTATGGAGACCTTACCCCTACTCAGAGGCAGAGAGGCTATTTCCAAGAAACCCCCGGCTCAAACACAGACACACAGCTAAAGTAAACACAATAGCCTGAACAAAGTAAGAGCATAGAGCCATGAAGCACACAAACTGACACTAGCCACTAGCCACTAGACCCAAAGCACATAAAACATGCAACCACAATCTACATACTAGGGTAAAAATGCATCTGCATAAACTACTGAGGCACAAAGGTCTACCCAATTGTTCTAATCCTAGATCTCCATACAAACTAATGTACAAATGAGAACAAATAATGAAATAACAACAATAACCGCCTAGTGAAGACCCATAAGTGGGTTTTGGGGTGCGTGTGCACACCCTTCCCCTACCCATAACTCTATAAAAGGTAGTGAGGTTATTTTCAAAAGACCCTAACTCACAAGGAGAATAACTGAGGAAGCAGCTAAAGCCTAAAGATAATTTTATGCAGAACCTTGCTACAATTTATCAGTGCACATATACAAGAGAGAGACAGAGAGGACCAAGTAATTCTCTCTTCTTTGAAATTTTCAAGCTTTCCCTAGTTCTTTAATACATAGCATTTTACAATTTCTTTTCAAATGGCATTGACAGACTCAAACATCTTGTAGCTTCAAACAATTTTGTCACCTGTAATTTCTACATACAGGTGAATGCAGACCATCAAATTACCAGAAAATTGAAAATTCCTCAATCAAATACATGGTTGTGAGAAAATGAACAAACCGAGATGTGGCGTTCGATCAAACGCTTCTCGAACAGAAGTCCAGATTTCTTTAAAATTACAGGCTCCACAGGAACCTCTCCAGAAACTGTGAAAAAAAACGATCACATATAAATAGCTGAAGACATTTTGTACAACTATCCACTACAATGTATACAACATTATGAACAACTAACTATTCACTGTTTATTTCAAAAAATTCCGAGAAGGAAAAAAAAGAAAGAAACTTACTCGAGCAGTTCATTGTAGAACGAAGAGATAGGGTTTCTGAATGTAAAAATGCTGTTGCGACCTTCGCCCTGCACGAGAGTAAAGAGCGGGAGATTGAGGCCGAGAGGTTGAAGATGGGAAAATCGAGTTTTGAGAGGGTTTTGTGTGGATATTGAACTCTTGCTGTTGACGATGGATCTAGTGCCGACCCGGATTGGCCTATTGGGACTTGGGGACGTTGGGGTACAATGTACAAAGAAAAATCTTCCTTTTTAGTTTTGGACCAGGGTGTCACCACACGTGCTACCATGAGTGCACCCATACTTCGCACAGATAAACACAGACGATAATTGTCTGTGTTGCACAGGCAATTATCGTCTGTGTTTGTCTGTGCGAAGCATGGGTGCACCCATGGTAGCACCCATGTGGTGGCACTCTAGCATTTTCCTTTACTTTTTTAGATATTTGAAAAAAAAGAATTCTTAATCATGAAAAATGTGAAAAAAAACATATTTTATGGACCTTAAGATCATGAAAGAATAATTCATGTCTAAAATCATATATCCTCCCTCCCATAAAGAAAATTATACACTACATTTTCAGATTTTTTTTGCCTCTCTTAAAAATAAGATTTAATTTTATATTTTTTGAAAATTTTATGATTTTTTTCTTAACTCTACATCAGTTTCAATCATACAATAACCTATTGTATTAGTTATTGAGAAAATACTAATGCAGATAATGCCTTTTACATCAGTTATTTCTTAATAACCGATAGAATAGCTAGCTTTCCCTCATGCCCCAAAAAGGCAAGTTGAAATACCTATTTAACATTGATTTTTTGCAACTAATGCAACTCCTCTGGAGCAATTACATCGCTCGCATTTGCATCATTCGAAATTGATGCAAAAGATCACTCAAAATTTTTCACACGTATTTTTTACTCTGCAAATACGTATGCAGTGTCGAAAACTTCAATAATCCTTGCAACATAAAACAGGGAAACTCCACTAGCACAACACTTAGAGCCTGTTCATTAGGGTTTGAACTCTTAACTTCTAATTTCTTCCAGTTCATTCTAGTTTTTTCCATTTTCTTCCAATTCCTTCTAGTTTCTTCCAGTTCCTTCCAGTTTCTTCTAGTCCTTTCCAGTGTCTTTCAGTTTCTTCCAAATTCTTTCAGTTTCTTCCAACTATTATCATTTTCTTCAAACTCTTTCTACTCCCCAACCAATTACTCTAAAACGATATATTTTTAATGTGATTATTATTACTACTACTACTATTATTATTATTATTATTATTATTATTATTATTATTATTATTATTATTATTATTATTATTATTATTATTATTATTATTATTATTATTATTATTATTATTACAACTGTTATGTTCATAACCATAGTTTATAAATTATTTTTTTCATCTCCTCATTTTTACAGTCCACACTCATTACTTTTTTTCTTCAACTTTATAATATGAATAAGACAATTTTTTGTATATTAATCTACATGATAAAACAGGAAAACATCAATATGTTAAACTATATTAAAAAAATTATGGATAAAATAGTGACATAGAATGTTTTATAAATCTAACTTTATATAAGACCTCTCATCTTTCACTTTATTACTTCAAATTTGCTTTCTAAATTTATAAAAAAAAGTTGTAAATCAAAATAGTTTAGAGAAAAAGACTAAAATAGGAGTAAAACATAAAAAATGAAAAAAACGTTCTATGTCTTTATTCGAAAAATAGGACTTCTATGAAAATAAAATGTCAATCATGAAAGAAAAAATAAGTTTGATTACATTATGTGACATGTCTCATGTTTAAAAAAATCTTGTAATATATAAAGTATAATTACAAATATATTTTTTATAATAAATACTGCATAAATAAATGGATGTGAAACGTAACCACAAAAACTTTTTAAATTTTAATATTTTTATATTTATGCTAACTTTATATTATAATTATTATTTTGCAAAAGTAGTTTTTTTTTGTATTTGAAACATAACAATCTTTTTTTGTATCTTAAAGGCATTCATTAAGATAACGTGATAATGATGATGATGATCGTAATAATAATAATATTAATAATAATAATAATAATAATAATAATAATAATAATAATAATTTATAACAACAAGAATTTAAAATAATTTTTTTAAAAGTTTTTTTAGGTTTTCTAATTTTTTGAAGTTTTTCGTGTTTCTTCCTGTTCCTTCTAGTTTTTTCCAGTCGTTTCCAGTTTCTTCCAGTTCATTCTAATTTCTTTCAGTTCATTCCAGTTTCTTCCAGTTTTTCCAGTTTCTTCCAGTTCCTTCTAGTTTTTTCCAGTCTCTTCCAACATCCAGCTCTTTTTTCCCAGTCCTAAAAAACATGCTCTTAGTGAAGGCAAAGTTATTTATTTGGAACGAAACACTAATGACGCATAAGTATTGATTTGAAGATTTAGATAGAAGTTTGTGTCATATTTTACGAATTTCTAATCTAATGAGTGAAATTCAAATGTTCAGAGCAAAAATAATCGTCTTTATTGGAAATTTTCGTCAAATATTATTGCGAGTAATTCTAAAATGAACGTGATAATATATTGTTAATTCATCAATTAATTTTTTCTACATTTGGATACATTGCACCATATTGCATTTAACAAAAAATATGAGGTTGCAATCAATGATTCGTGATTATCAACATAGGTTATAAAGAACTTTTCTAAGATTTATAATTCATTTGATATTCATGTTTTTGATACGGTCGAGGAACCTATAGCAATGGAGCCAACGCACGAGGTTACGAGACGGACGGGGACGCGAGCGAGGCGTGCCCCGGGTTGGCAAAAGGAATTAGAGATGTATTACACTTTTATTTATCAACTTCATTTATATTATTGTATCGTAAATTTTGTTAGGTGAGCGAATTATAAGCTCCTTCAAGAGTTTCTTTACGGTTCTTTACCTCGTCGCTTTTTTTGAACCGTCAGGGTAGAAAACGTAGTTTTAGGACTTGGGGTTTCTATTTAAGTAGAGGTGCATCTCTACACTACTTTCAAGTAAGAAATAACAAACTCCTTAAACCCTATCTCTCTCTCTCCCTCTGGTTCACGTACGGCACCTTGCCGACGTACACCCTCCCCTCTTCTCTTCGTTGCTTTACCTTACGAGCCCGAAGGTGTTCTAAAGTATTCTCCGATCGGTACGACAAATCGTATCAGCTTTACAACTTTAAATTTAATTTATTATGCAGCTTTTTATTTCTATTTTTTAATGATGTCACCAATATGATTTCATAACGTAAATATGAGTCGTGCAACGCACGAGTGTGATACTAGTTCATTTGGAAATAACGTAACGAAGGAGGAAAAAAAGTGTTGTTTTAAAAAGAGTAAAACATAATGACTTTCCTAATGTAGGAAACTTTTTTATTCCCTAAATAGGACTTAATAATGACCTAGTGGAAGGAATAATGTCTAGTAATGATGGACATTTAGTTGAATAATGACTACTTGATAATGACCAAAAGTCCTACATTGGAAAATAAAAACGTATGGTCCTATATTAGAAAAGTCATTATGTTTTAGTCCTATTTAGGTAAATTTCTCTATATGTATTAGTTATACAAACGATATGGAGTGTATGTACAAAAAAAACAAGGATAAATATCAAAACATCTTTAATTGCCTCATAATTAATAGCATCAACAAAGGTGCGAAATAGCAACATTGTTAAGTTGTAGCGGATTGATCATAGACAATTTTATAGCAAATGACAAAAAGGGACAACATTAGCTAGCGCCCACCTTAAGCGAGTGCTCCGTAGCTCACCATTATTCCAACAACTTTGCATCAATTTTAACATTCCCTCAATCCCGGAAGTATTTGATTCCATGCATTTCTTTAATTACTTGCGTCAATAATTACAACTACAAAATTAAACCCTTTTTTTCTCTTAAACTCCACTAAAAATTACTCCTTTTTTATTGGATTTACGATATTTGACAGATTTTATTTTCAATATAATTTATTTGAGAATTGAAGTAGATATAATTAAATAATATAGAATATATATATATATATATATATATATATATATATATATATATATATATATATTAAACATCAGAAGCTCTACCATGCGAAACAAGACAAGATATAACTATATTATTTAATCAAATTAGCGATGAAGATAATGAAATAAAATGGATAAAATTTGACACAATAAATAATAAACAAACAACTTAATTTCAGGGTGAAGAAGTAGGAATCAAAAAATAAATTTGGAGCGAAGGGAGGTGAGTATGTTTCAAGCTAGAATAAAGAGTACGGATCAGCATTTGATATTGAGGAAAAATACTTTCCAAAACAAGGCAAAAAGCAAAGAAATTCTTAGTGAAATTCACCTTGCTATTTTTGGTATAATAGTAGTAATTACGAGTTACGCAAATGCTTAGTGCATGTACTTTAAGAACATGCAATAAAAAATATAGGCAAATTAAAAAAAGGATATATTGGTAATTCATTTCAGCCATATACTCTCTTAATTAAATTCACATTTTTTCGTTTTCGTCCATTCCACAATAAAATTCGCGCTCTTAGCTCGATCAAATTTTTTTCAATCCAATAAAATATATGTTGCTCGATCACGAACAATTTTTTTTCTTTCCACTCCACACAAATTTGAACCAAACATCTATTTTTATTAAAATTTAAATATTTAAATTTTAGAATAATAGTGTACAAGTAATTAACAATCTATTTCAAATAATCATAATACTCTGTACTTATTTTACAAATTGTGAATAATGAATTACATTTAAAATTAGGTTATTATTTTAAAATTGAGATAGTAATTAATTATATATGGCATATTTTAATTCATGGCCTTAGCAAAAAAGGGGAGGCCGAGTACGCTAATGTGGTACAAATACCATTCTCAGATAAGAATGTTATATATTAAAGGTGTTTAGAATATTAAAATTATTCAAATAGCTTGTTGTACAATGGACAATGGAATAAGGGTACGACGACAATAGATATTGGATTCGAGGTTGATCATTTGTCTCCTTTTATAATGGATTATTTCAATAATAATAATAATAATAATAATAATAATAATAATAATAATAATAATAATAATAATAATAATAATAATAAATAATAATAATAATATACTTGTTAAATGAAGGAATATATTTTCATATATTTCCGTATATATTATTTTGGTAGTTTCATGATGTATATTGATTCTCTTTCATTTTGTATAGAGTTCCTAGCTTGTGGATCATACACACACACACACAACCTTTGCTCGTATTGTAATCATCAGAAATACGAAATACAAGAGAAATTCTACCGAATATTATTCTTTCATAGTATCAGAGCATCAATAATAAGTGCCCTTGATGTGATAAATAAAATAAGATGTGATGTATATATTATTAGATAACAAGTAGGATGTGATAGGTGGGTCATGAAAAAGTAAAGGTAAAGTGATTTTTTAATAAAAAGTGGAAGTGTTTTGTTGAAAGTGGAAAAAATGAAAGAGAAAGTATTTTTAAGAACGGAGAGAGTACTTATTAATCGAGTACCATTTTAAAATTTACCCTAAAAAATATCTAAGGTCAAAACTCAAAATATGAGCCCATATACTAGGGGGAAAATATTTGTGTAGGCGCCAAATTCCTATAACCAAGCTGGCTGCGCTGTATATGTACGTCGTTGGCGTATGTGCATGTGAAATGTGTGCATACTAGCCTGTGTATTATGCCTTTTTTCCCGATCAACTACCCTCTCCCATCCCATGTTTCTCGGATATATATATATATATATATATATATATATATATATATATATGTTTCTCGGATATATATATATATATATATATATATATGTAGTGATTTTTGTAATGTAACTAACTAACTTGATCTCCATATATGTACCTCCCCCTACCATTTTCTTTCTTTTTACCCCCTTTTTTTACCTCAAAATTTTCATCATATCTTACCTCAAAAAAATTCATCATTTACTACCTCAAATATTTCATCTTTTCTTGAAGTTTCTTTTCTCTAATTAATCTATTCCATTATTATGGTAAGCGGATCTTCCTTAATTAGCTTCTAGTTTGTGAAATTGTTGTTTAAGAATGCGTGCATTTATTTGTCGTTAATTCAATGGTTATTATTTATTGTGTTTAGAAATTGAAGATGATTGTGTGTGACCACATTAGGGTTATGATCAAGTTGCATGAATTTTCAGTTTTTTTTCTCCAAAAATGAAATTTAATTTATCTTTCCCCTATTCTTTTCTCATCCGAGAAACCATAATTCTTGATTTTTTTAAATAACTCATTAATTACATGCATGCCATCATTTTCTTGATGAGGAGAACTTAGTTTAATTGGTTTCATTAGATTTATCCATGAATTAATGTTAAAATGTGACTTGTTTCCTGAAGCCATTATCAAATTTTGACTTGTTTTCTTTAGGTATATATGTATTTTTGATTCATTTGTTTAATCTCGTCATAATTGCATGCATGTTCTGAAATTGGTTTGGGGCTTTATAAAAAAAACGAGTTAATTGCTTTAATTACTCTGCTAATTACAGGCCACAAACTAATACTACTACTACGTAGGATTATTGTTTCTTAATTAGTCTTTCTCTCTGTCATTTGTCTGCCATGCATGTAACGTATATTCCATCTTTTCATGTTTTTTTTTTCATTTTGATCTTTTTAAATTTCCCATCCTTTAATTTTATTGACCACTTCTTTGTCTTTTGTGTCTTGTCTTTCCTATGTACGTGGAGAGTCGGGATGGACAACCCCCACCCCCACCCCCACCCC
>OOIL02000283.1:546955-566604 GCA_900332095.2 Cuscuta campestris | reverse complement strand
GAGTCGGGATGGACAACCCCCCACCCCCACCCTCACCCCACCCCACCCCCTCCTTCCAATTCATAGTTTCATAGCCAGCATCGAATAAACCATCCTTAGGAGATTCCGAACAAGACATCATAGCAATCACCTTCTCTTCATCCATATCCATTTACATATAAATATCACAATTCTATTGTGTTTTTTTTTTGTTTTTGTTTGTAATAATAACATTAATTGTGACATATAGGATGAAATTGGAAGCTCTTTGAGCGCACAAATGTTGGAGTTTAGCGAGTCCGAATTGTTCCCGGAAACGCTACAGCTTTCCGAGGTGGGTTCGAGTTCCAACGGCGGAGGCGGAGGCGGCGGGTACGAGGAGCATTCCTCCTACTCCACCCATCTCCCCCTCACCCCTGACGTCAGCACGTTTGACCCTGGGTGTGGGGAGGTGAAGAATCAAGCGGCGGCGGCGAACCAGATGTCCGCCGCCGCCTCCGGCGGCGGCGGAGAGAACAACCACTTGTCGATCATATTCGACACCGGAGACGACCTGTCGGCGTCGATCGACTTTGGCCCGGCCGGCGGAGGCGGGGACGAAATCGTCCTCAACGGCCCCGCCCCCGCCGCCATTGGGCTCGAACAATTCGACATCTCCTCGTTCGAGGACCACCATGTTGCCGGCGGCGGGGGGCAGCAGTACCCGCCGCCGGACAGCCAGATCGCGCAGCTGATGGCGGCGGCCGCGGTTGCACCGCCGCAGATGGGGTACGAGGAGGAATGCCTTTCTTCCGCGCCTTCCTACTTGCACAATATCCCTTCTTGTTCGTTTCTTGATCCGGGTTTCGGCAATTACCTGACGGGGAACCTCAGCCACGCCGCCTTGTCCGGTGATAATTCCGGCGTATGCGCCGGCGGCGGCTATTATCTCGGAGCAGACTTACCTCCCCCGCCGGAATTTCAAGGAGACAATAATAACAACAGACTTTTCTGCCCGGATAACATTCCACGTGTTTATAACTGCCACAGTGACCCATTTCAGGTAATGATTGGCTAATTAATGGCTTTTTAAGACCAAATAATTATTGGTTTAAATGTTTAATCAAGATTTATTTCCGTACTAATTAATCTTTAGACCCTAAAAAGTGTTCAATTCAAGGGTGGCCCGGAGGGTGTACAAAGTGGCCAACCGCACAGGGCTCCTTAAAATTTAGGGCACCATATTTTTAAATTTGTTAATAATTTTAAAGTAAAAGTATTCTAAAAATATAAAATAGGGCACAAAATGAAAATTTGGGACCAGGCCAATTTTATTTTTTCATTTTTCGAGGCCGGCCCTGGTTCAATTCTTTTTAAAATGGTTCTTTAAAATGATTCTTTTAGTCCGCTCTAAGGCCTTGTTTGGAGAAGAGGGGAAAATTAAATGGAAACAAAGAAAATGAGAGAAAAGTAAGTGAAGAGATCGCAAGAAAATGGAGAAAAAATATAAAGAAAATAATTGATATTTGTATGACTAGGAATTGAAAAAAAAAAAGAAACGAAAAATAGATGAAGCTCCTTTATTTATTAACCACTTTTGCTCTCGAGAAAAGTTTTGGGGTGGACGCTATCATTTTCTTCTTTCTTTTTTCATTTCCTTCTCATCCAAAGAGAAATGCTTTGAAATTTGTGTTTTGTCTCCTCTCTTTTTCTTTCCTCTCTTTTTCCACTCATTCAAACATTGTAATATATACGAACGATCGGTTATATGATAATTTGTGTACATCCACAGTAACTACCCATACTCATTTAATAGTAATTGAATACTCATTTACGAGCAACTAAATACTTATTTTTTAGGAACTAAATACGCATTTTTCCAAAATTCAGTAATACTCGAGAACGAGTATTCAGTTACTGGGTAATTGAGTATTCTGCATGGTACTCAAAAATGAGTATTCTGCATGGTACTAAAAAATGAGTATTGGTGCGGGTATACAAAAAAATATCTAACATCTGGATGTATTGTATAGATGCTCTCCAAACATATGCTAAAAGAAAAATGCAATTATTTTTTGCATGTTCAATTTATATATTTTTTCTTTACATATTCTTATTGATAATTTGACTAATAATATATCGAGTAATAATGAGTAAACTAATTTTATACTCCCTACTTAATCCGTCTCTAAATGGATTGTATGCAAGCTAAAATGAGGCAAAATCTAATATTTTTTTCAATTCACGTACTTTATTGAACAATTGATATACAAATAAAATATAAAACTTGTATATATATAAAAATTACATAAGAATTAAATTTTACTCCATTTGTTTCACAAAACCCTACCGCCCTAATTTTTATGCACCCCATAAAACATTTCTACCCCAACCAAAAATGTGTAAAGTGCACCCCATTACGTAGTTTATTGCAGGAGTACATGTAGAAATTATTTTGAGAATATTTTAGACATTTTACGAATGGAAGAAGTATTTTGGCGACAATAATCTATAGTGATACTTATGAATTAAACTACAAAATTGTTAGGGATGCACCAAAAAGTATACTCTAAGTATACCTCTAAGTGTCTTCACCACACAATTTAAATATCGATTTAAAAGTTTTATAAGTGATAAAGAATGTATGGTGAAACTGATGGTGTACTAAATTAAACTAATAAAAGTGATGAGCATATATATTGTCATTAATTAGTTAATTGATTAGACTCAATTAACTAACAAACAATATTTGGTTAATTAATAAAATGATGAAGGCAATAAAGAGTGAGAATCAGCATTTGGTTAGTGGAGGAAGTGGGGGCCACACAGCTTTGGCATCAAACATCACATGCTTGGAAGATACCACCTTTAAGGTTGGCAAGCTTTCTGTTGAAGAAAGGAAGGAGAGGATTCATAGATATTTGCAGAAGAGGAAGGACCGAAATTTTGACAAGAAAATCAAGGTACTTTTTTTTATTTACTACCTACCTCAATAATTTTTTTTCTGTTACGCGTTACGATGTTCGACTAAAATTATTTCATATTAATTTTACAAAAAAGCTACTAGTCCTTCAGTTTCTAAAAAGAGTTCCTATTTCGATTAATAAGTGAAATAAAGAGTATATGTTTATAGTTAAATTTCTAGTTTTGCCTTTTATGTGATGGTAAAAGTGAGATATGATGAATAGATTATCAGTGAAAAAATATGATGTGATAAGTAAGGTAAGAAAAAATAGGGGAAAAAGTAGTTTTTTAATAGAAAATAGAAGTGTTTTGGAGAAAGAAAAAAATAAAAGAGAAAGTGTTTTAAAAAACAGATACTCCCTTCATCCCAAAAAGATTTACACATTTCAAAAAAAATTGCGTCCCACAATCTCCTACCCATTTCTATTAAAAAACCACTTTTACCTCTTATTTTTTCAAAACCTATCTATCACATCATACCATTTTCTTAATAATCTACACATCACATCCTACTTTTACCCATCACTTCAAAGGTATTTTTGGAAAGTCAATACAAAATCATCTCTTCCTTAATTTCAACTTTAGTCAAAACGTGTAAATCTTTTTGGGACGGAGGTAGTAGAATATATCGCTTAGTCAAGGTACTTTTTTTTACTCGAGGTATTTATTTACTCTCTACCTCCATAACAAAAAATAAAAGATATTTGCATATTGAATTGGATCCATACTGTTTCATAATAAACATGTTTTAAAATGAACACTATATCTTTCAGAATGATGTTAGGCATGCTTCAAAATTAAAATTATAGTTAAAAATAGACATTCTATTAATTCAAAATAAACTTAAATTTTCAGTGAAAAAAGTTTCTTGACATGAAGAATCTGCTATTACAGTATCAATGTAGAAAAACATTGGCGGACAACAGGCCAAGGGTAAGGGGGAGATTTGCCAAGAACGACGATCTGGGGGAGGTAGCAACAAGGGCATTATCGTCCATCACCAGCCAGGAAGACGATACACTGGGTGACGTGGCATCAAGACACAATTTCCTCTACGACCCAAATTACCCCGCTGCCCTCCCCGTCCCCGCCGCCACCGGCGGCCGGCGTTTCAACTCCAATTGCCTCCTGCCACCTGGACCCGTCCCCGGCCCTTATGACATCTGTAACACCCTCTTCTTCGCTGACCCTAACATGCAACGTTGATTTTTTTTATTTATTACGGAGTAATTATAACAACGACAACAAGACGACAAATTTAGCGCAATTTCACGAATGATGTCTGACGGGGAGGGTGAGATATATACATATATGCAGACCTTTTATTATTATTATTACTAGTAATTATTAGATCTTCAACTATTAACATTTCTACAGCCACAGGCAGTTTTGGACGTACTCATGTGTACAATTTGGTGTTCTATTGTGATGATAGGGGAAAATGAGCATTTTTTAAATGTCAAATAATGTTTGAAACAATTCTATTTTTATATCTATATATGTGTAGCATATACATACTTACATACATGACAAAGAAGAGCATACATATATTGTAAATGTTGTAAGTTGTAACGATGGGAGGATTATGTAAAGTTATTGTCAGGTTTTGGTCCTGTATAAATCCTTAAATTTGTGTGCAATGGACAATTTGTCATTCAATTCTCATCTCTTGTAGTGGATATAAACGCCAAGTTTTCTTCTACTTTTTTGTTTTTGCTTTTGTTTGTGTGTGTGTGGATTAACATATAATGCTAGGATAAGTTGGAGTGACTAATTTGATCATAGGCTTAAAATTCTCTTATGGGAGGTTTTGACTTGGAATCACCCTAGGAGTGAAATGAAGATTTCCATGCATAAATAATGAACTTCTCATCTCCTAGATTATTACTCCATCCGTTTCTTAAAACTCTTCTTCTTTCATTTTTTTTGTTTTTCTTAAAACACTTCCCTTTTCTATTAAAAAACCACTTTTACCCCTACTTTTTCATACCCTACCTATCACATCATACTTTTTCACTAATAACTAAACAATCATATCTTACTTTTACCCATCACATCAGGGGCAAAATTGGAAAGTCAACTAAAATTACACTTTCCTTATTTTTTCCCAAAGTCAAAAGAGGAACCGTTTTGAGAAACGGAGGGAGTAATAGCTCTTTGGTCCGATCAATTGCGGACACGCGATGTCTAAATTGTGGAACCTCTAGTTGTTTCAATTTGTTCTTTAATTTAGGCTGTGTTTGGTGAACAAACAAGATATGAGTTTTGACATTTTCAAATATCAGAAATTCAGAATTTTTTTGGGTGTTTCGTGAAGCCAAAAAAGATATTGAATTCGATATCTATAGACATCATATATAAAAGTTTCAAATTGAGAGTTCCGACATCTCTTGAATTTGAGAGATATTAATATGAAAGAAGGTTATCTCTTATCTCTCTCAACCATTGATCATTCTCCGTCACCGGCTACCATTGTCACCGCCAACCACCCCTGTTGCCAATTACCTTCGTTTTCACTAATTAAATCATAATCTTAAATCTTTCCAAATAAATTCATTTCATATTTTAAAACTCTATCATTTCCTTTAGATTTTATTATAACACATATTTTATCATATCTCCAAATTAAAACTCGCAAAAACCGGCCCTTAATTTTTCAAAATCCACGTCATTCCGACTCTTTTTTTAAAAAAATTAAAGGTTAAAACAATATCAATTTGATAAAAGAAAAAGGGTTGAAATAACAAAAATAAATCCATAATAATTTGAACACCTATGTTTGTTGCTTGTTTATGAAATTTATGTGACTTTTTCTGGTTGGTTTTTGTGCTAAAATTGCCGCAGAATTTGGTAGAATTTATAACAATTTTCATGAAATCCGCGACGAAAATCTTCCGTCGCAAAACTCATAGTAAATTTTAGAGAAATATATGTCATAGATGTTTTCGCAATTTCCGTCGTTGCTAGGATACAATACAAGAGCACAAAATTGGGGTTGTAAGTTTCGTCCTAGAATTTACGATAAAAGGTGTCCGTCGTAGAATCCATCGCAGAATTGCAACGTCATTGCCGCATTTGCTCTTGCGACGAAAATGATGCGACAGAACACAAACCGTCGCAATTTCCGTCGCAACCATCATTTGCGAGAGAAATCATGCATGGGGTTTGCGACAAAAAAATTCATCGCAGATGCGCATATTTCTTGTAGTGGATCCCCGTGCGCACATTTCTACCCAACAACCATTAGACTTAGCATGTACCACATGACTCTAACCCCTATTTCCTTGCAGCATAACTTGCCACTAATCCATTCAGGTTAATCCTAGAGTTCCTCTGATATACTATTTCAACAGTACTTACCATTCATATTTACATAACATATACAACATGCATTATATAGCAAAACATAATCAATCATCACCAAACATGTTCAAACAGCAGCCTAGCGCTAGGTGTGAACCCCCATGCTTAATATATACTCCATCCGTCCTAAAAAACACTTCCTCTTTCATTTTTTCCACTTCCAATAAAACACTTTCCCTTTCTATTAAAAAACCACTTTTACCCTTACTTTTTCATACCCTACCTATCACAGCATACTTTTTCTCTAATAATCTATCCATCACATCTTACTTTTACCCATCACATCAGGGGCAAAATTGGAAATCAACTATAATTTAACACTTCCTTATTTTTGCCCCCAAATCAAATGGGAAGAGTTTTTCCAAACGGAGGGAGTATAATACAACATATACATTCTCGGAATAAATCCTTAACATGAAAAATAGGTTTGTAACTAAAACTGCAGTTCAGAAAGGTACTTGTCACGGTACCGGTACGGTACCTAGAGCCTAGGCGGTAGGACGTACTGTTTGGTACCTTGGTACCGAACGAACACAAGTCCCAGCTATGATTATTGGCATATGGCAGCATCGAGGTAGGGTACCGGTACGGTATGCCGTTATCACGCTACCGTGTGACACGATAATTTCTTATATTTGCACCAGTTCAACTCTTCAGCAACAAATAACATCAAATTATCGAAAATTCAATGTGGCAACGTTCACAGTTCAATTTCTAACTATATCCAACCCCCACCATGCATGGTCAAACCATAACCATTCATGCTTTTAAACTACCAATTATCAATAAATCCAAATGAAACTATATATCAATTCGAGTAATTTAAAAAACCAACTTACGTCTAAATCATGTGTTCTACCCCTTTCAATCAAGATAATTCTCGAAAGCACAACCAAGCAGTTCAATCAAGTAATTCATACAGATCAATCATGATAATAACTATGAACGAGAATTTCCAACTTAGATGCATATTCTAGTGTTAGATGTCCACGTGCTGTAGGACATTACTATAGTTGTCTCAGATCGGCGTTCTTCGTCAAGGTCGTCGACTTGTTGCCCGCCAATCCTTGAGTTTGTCACTGGGATGGGAGGGGCGGATTACTTCCTTATTCTGTCAATTTCTCCACCCATCATTGTTGCTGGTGGAGACTATCAGAGTAGGGAGGAGCTACACCAGATTTGCTCGTCATTGCCTGCGTTCATTTTCGAAAACAGTCGAGCTCCGCCGCTGCAATGCGAGATCACCAAAAAAGAGAAGTTGCGCTAAATTTTTTTGTCGCTGACTAGCGGTCGAGCAGGAAAGGCACCATGCCACCGCTATTAGGACCCGTCTTTAGAAATCACCGCTGTTGGGCCCACCACTGCAATTATCGCTGGGATAATTGATGTCTAGGTTACCGCTGCGAGCGATTTCAATATCACGGTACGGACCGGCGAAGAAGATTGGAGAAGGAGGTGTCAAGGAATCCATTCAACCAAAAGTTCAAGCTTGTGGTTCAGGGATAGTTATTTATATTCTAACACGCCCCCTCACGTGCAGGCGTATTCTTTTTCGAGCCTTGCACGTGAAACTTTAAATTTTTTTTAAACTGGGTGGCACTGAGTTTCGAACCTGTGACCTCTTAGTCAACGAGGCTCCGATACCATGTCAAGGAACCCATTCAACCAAAAGCTCAAGCTTGTGGTTGCGGCCCAGGAATAGTTATTTATATTCTAACAGGAGGCCGGTCGGGAAAGTCTAGGCTGGGATCGATTTGCTACCGCCTCCCCAATTAACGCCACCGTTGCTGCTGGTCGTTGGTTACCGCCGCAGACCGGTGGTTGACCGGCGTTGCAATTTTTTTAATTATTTATTTATTTTTAACATTAAAAAAATGGTGAGTTTTGGTGTTCAAAGTGATGAGCTTTGTTTTATTTACAGGTGAGCTTTGCATTTTCCATTAGTTAACTTTGCACTTTAATGTGGTGAGTTTTGCATAATGTCATTGAAGAATGTCAACTTAACATAAAGTGTCATCTGACCTGAGTCCCTTTTTGGCAGTGGCGCTCCCGGTGGTGCGCATGTTGATAGTGGCGAGAATTCCAAAAAAAATTGAATGATTTATAAATAACACGTCTTATGTCTATGTTAGAGTCATCCACAACGTCTCAATATCATGGTATGACTCCTAAACTTTGTGATTGGTTAACTGATAGTGTGGAATCTCACTATATGACGGATGATATCTTTCACATGTTCAACGTTCATATATATTGTACAACCTTACAAAATTGGTCTACCAAATGGCTCTAGTAAGGAAGACACACAACAAGGGAGTGTATGGCTTTCTTCTCGTCATTTACTAACTGAAGTATTGTTGGTGTCAGATTTACATTGTCGTTTGATCTTTGTTGATTGTCTTGTTTGTCATAATATTTTTTGTATCTTTTTTACTAATCAAAATTGTGTTATACAAGACCCTTTGTCAATGACAGAGATTGGACATGGTGAACTACGAAATGGAATCCTTGTGCTCAGCCTTCATTGTGTTGCCGCCCACTCCGCTCGGAGTCGTCCACAATCGACCCTTTCATTCCTCATTAATGACTCGGTCATCCTTCACATAATATTTCCTCTTACCTTTGTTCAAATAAAAGTAACTCTATAATCAAGAAGTTACAAAGATGTGATTTTTTTTGTTTAAACAAATTTCTCTTTTACCTTTAAGTCTAATAAAGCAATATTATTTTTGATTTGATTTATTGTGATTTATGGAGTTCTTATTTTGCATTTATACATCCTCTGGTGTTCATGATTTTCTAAAGTTAAAGATAAAACTATAAAAGTGAGGTGACCTCTTGTTTAGTTTTTAAAATTAAGATTAATAAATAACATTGTTTCATTTGTCATCTCATTTTTGTTACTTGGATCAGTGACATATATGCTAATTAAAATTTAAAAAAAAGGAAAAATTGATATAAATACTCTCAAAAATTTGAAATTTTACAATAATACTACCAAATTTAATAAAAGACTCTGGTGCTCCCAATTAAACTATAGATTTACGTCACTACTCCCATTAAGCCTAATCAGTACGCTTACATGTAATTAATTAAGCTAAGTTGGCATCTTAGTTGTTTTTTTGTTTTCATAAGAGGAAAAATTTATATAAATACTCATAGAAATTCAAAATTTTACAATAATACTCCCAAAATCAAATAAAGACTCCAGTTCTCCCAAAAGTATATTCTTGTTGCATGTTACGATATTTAACTGAAATTATTTTTAAACTATTTTATATGAAAAATGGTGTGAAATTAAAAAATAAAAATTACATATTTAAAAACTAATATAGTAATATGTAAAAATAATTTTTTAGTAATATTAAAGATTAATTAATTGAGCTTAATTGGCATCTTAGTTATTTTTTTATATTTTAATACAAAATACCTCCTCCGTCCAAAAATCATCTTCTTATTCACTATTAAGAGTATTAACAAGATCAAATTTTATTTACTTTGCTTACCTATTTTAATTATATATTTGATAAAATAATATAATTATATGATTACTAGTTTTATAGATCTTATGATGTAGTTTTTAGATACGGAGTATATAATTTTATTTTTTGATTTCACACCATTTTTATGAAACATCGTAACACGTAAAAGGAAGATATTTTTTTAGAATACTGGAGTCTTTATTTGGTTTTGAGAGTATTATTGTAAAATTTTGAATTTCAATGAGTATTTATATAATTTTTTCCTCTTATTAAAACAAAAAAAACAACTAAGATGTCAACTAAGCATAATTACTTACATGTAAGCGCAAGAAAAACTGATTAGGCATAATGGGAGTAGTAATGTAAACTTATAGTTTAATTGGGAGCACCAAAGTCTTTTATTAAATTTGGGAGTATTATTGTAAAATTTCGAATTTCTGGGAGTATTTATATTAATTTTTCCCAAAAAAAATAATCTCTTCATCGCAAAAACTCATTCCCCTTTTTTTTCTTATCCCACAAAATTCTTATTTTTTCTATTAAAAAAATTATTTTCACTGTTATTAATTATTAACATACATATCACATCATGCCTTTTAGGCTTTTACTAATAATCTACCCATCACATTGTACTTTTACTCATCATATCAAAGATATTTTTAAAAAGTCAACTCAAAATTACTTTCTCTTTAAATTTTTTAAAAGTCAAAACAGGAACATCTTCATGAAACGATGAAGTATGTGATAGATATTGATACTCCTTATTAAAAAGTAAAAACAAATTAAAAGTGAGTGTGAGTTACACAAATACAGAGTATTACTAATATGATTTGTTACAAAATAAAAATGACATTATAAAAAAATAAAAAAGATGTTAAAAATTGAAAAAAAGTATACTATTATAAATTACTTTAACAAAATATAAAATTTATAAAATGTACTCAGTATTTTTTTCCAAAACTTTTTTTTAAAACTGCTTCTAACTCTTTCAAATTTTTCCAAATTTTCAAAGTCTTTTCAATTTTTCCAACCCCTTGCTATTTTAGGGAAGGGGGTTTAGAGCTTTTTTTCAGGAACCCAATCGTGGCCTACGCCAATTCTTGTCCAGGCACTGCCTTTAAAATTCAACACACTTCAGCCTTTTCAGTTAATTTCTAATTTCTTATGTTTTGTGGTTTTTGACTCCGTCCCTCCCTCCGTCCCTCCCTCATCTCTCTTTCTCTGCATATTTCCTCTGGCAGCTGACCGCAGCTCTCAGAATCTTATTATTTTCCGAAGAAAATAAAGTAAAGATCAGATTTTTACAGTAATTGAAGTTTTGGAGGAGCTCTGGACCATCTCTAGTTGGTAAAGTTCTTCCCTTTATTTCCTCCCCTTTGGTGTGATAAACAAAATATGCTTTCTTGGTAGTTAATTTGCTTTCAATTGGTCTTCCATGATTAGAGATTGAATAGCTATATGCTTTCTTTATTGGATTTGGGTTTTCTCTATTACATAGATGATATTGCTCTTTGGGTCAAGAACTTGATGTGGATTAGGTATTTGCGTCAAAGTCCTTTAGGTGAGCAGAGACTTGGATTTTAGGGTTTCATAGGGGTGAAGTTATTTCATACATTAATACCTGCTTTCTCCTGTTTGATATTTTCTTTTTCTTACTTCAGCTGTTTATTTTGTGGATAGAATGGTTTATCTTGTCTATTTGATTGAAGATTACTTCTTATTGCCACTCTCTCAAGTCTCCATTGTCTGGGTTCCCCCTGGTGTTGAAATAGCTTTTAGTTTGAAATGCTTATAATGGCTATCCCTTTTACTTTACTGATTGTTTGCTTCAATCCTAATCATAGTTCCCATTGCATTCCAATATTTTTTATTTTTGAAAACAAGAGATTTCTTTGGTAAGTTTTTAAGAATGGCATAATAAGGAGTTTGCGTCTGTGATGATTCATTCTGTTGCAATTATGCATATCACAATTGGAATCTCTGTTTTGGTTTTGTAAAGACTCATTTATTGATATTGCTCGTACCTTACCATCATCGGCGTAACGTGTTAGTGTCCATTAATTGTCATTTGACAGTATAAATTCACGCAGAAAAAGGTTACCTTTTTTAAAACTGACTTTCGGAGTATTTTGTTTTCCGTTGATTTCTTATAGGCAAACTATTTACACTCTCTTTCCGACATCACAACAGAATATCTACAAGATTACCAGTACCAGTTAAAAGGCAAAGCCAGAAGTTCATTTACTTTAATGTTTTCTGGTATATTGAAGCTGGCATACCGAAACGAAAAACATGGTTGAGAATGATCAAGAGAGGGAATGCCCATTCTGTTTTATGAATGAGACATATGAATCAGCAGAAGACATCAACTTGCCAGAAAATTCAGTCGCAAATTTAGAGCCGCACCACTTGCTTCTTTTGAGGTGGTTCTTCAACAACTCTCATGCTGTAGACGAAAAGCTTTCGAAGCAAATAATAAGTTTTGATGAAAGATTTTTACTTGGTTGCCTAGAACTTATACACGCTCAAGCATCTAGGGTAGCCACTTGTAATTTGTCCCCAGATATGGAAGTTTTATCAGATAGCTTAGATTCAAGACAAGATAATGACATCTGGATGGACAATAAGACAGATTTGGTTGTTGAATGTTCTCGGGAAGGAGGTAATGGTGAGAATGTTGTCATGAAGTCTACTGAGGATTGGATCGTTGGTTCAATTACGGGTAGTAAGAGTATGATGAACATACTGAAGAGCCCTTTACTCAACAGGCCGGGTACCCAAGGATCCAACTCTGGAAAGATGGGATCACTAGATTATAAGGACCCAAAATATTCCGATGTGATAAGTTCTCGCGGTGGCTTTAGTACTAGTTCGTCCGTTGGATTTCCAGGACATAGAAAGCACTATTCTATGTCAACTACAATCTCTACATGCTCAGATCAGTCTTCTTTTGTAGCTTCTGTTATTTCTCACGGCATGCTTGAGATAACATGGAAAGATGATTTGCCACATTTTGTTCTTTCTATGGATGGTAAGAAGGAGGTATACGTTGCAGATGTGGTCAAGGCTAACTCAGCTGATGACAAGTGTTTGGATTATTTGTACACATTTCGTTTAAGGCCAGAAGGAAAACTAGAGGATAGTATACGTGAAACGGAATTAGCTTTTCTTGGTAAAATGACAGTTTCTACATCTTTCACACTCTCTCTGAACGAGTTAGAGATTATGGAGACCCTGTTTGTCCTGTATGGTTACAGTGATGATTGTGCACATAATTCACTAACTTCAAACCACATTCGCAGAAAAAATACAAAACTATCAAAGAAAGGACTGGTCGACATGTTTAGGCAGAGAAAACTGTTGAAGTTTGATGAAAGAACAAATGCCATTCTTGAAGAGAGTTCCATGGATACCTGTGGTAAGCCTGACTTGGCTGGCATTAACCACACGGATTATCAACTCATCACAAATTTTGAGCAGGCTGCTATAGTTGTCAGAAGCCATCTTCACAATAACACCCATAAGAAGGCAGGAGCCGGAGGATGGGGCTTGAATTTCCTCAAAAAAACAAGGGTTCGGCAGGAGATCAAGTGTTTAGAGACCACAAGTGTTGAATGCTCAACAACCACTAATGTAATAATACCAGCTGGTTTCCATGGTGGACCGGTAACCAGAAACGGGGGCCCCACTAGCCTCATAGATAGGTGGTCTTCGGGAGGGCACTGCGAATGTGGAGGTTGGGATATTGGTTGCCCGCTGACAATTCTCAACACTAGACGAAACCCCGTTGAAACCTTTTCTGGAGAAGACGATGTATCCATAGATTGCAAAACTATAGATCTCTTTGTACAGGTCAGTGCAGGGAAAAAAACTTGGGATACATATTGTTTCTTTATGGCATATTTAGTTGAGGGTCAATGTTTTTTTTTGTTTTTTTTTGTCCTATTGCATCTTTATATGCGCATTTGTGAAACTGAGCCTATGAGAAAAATGACATTTTTGTTTGAACTATGAATTTACAGGGCTCAAGGCAAAATGTACCAATAATGAAAGTCTCGAACCTTCGCGACGATTTATTTTATGTTCACTTTGAACCAAACCTGTCACCCCTGCAGTCATTCGCTATTGCTGTTGCGATTATTCATAGTCATGAACCTATTTTTCGGTCCAAAATGTACCGGAGGTGATGGGAACAAGACAAAGATTTGGCTCCTAAGGCATAGATCAATTTGTGGATATTCATTGTGTACATGAGTTTGCATCTAGTGTGAGTTTTTTTCTTTCTTTTGTTTTGTTTACCAAAAATGTAGTTGAGAGAGACTTGTTTATACTATCTAGATATGTAACTCCTTTTGCCATTGTGTTCCTCTTTGTTAGTGCTTGTTACTAGTTAGTAGGCTTTCCTTGTTGGGCCTCACACTTCTTTGTGGGCTAGCTTGTGGGCATTGTATTCGCTTCGATAATGCACCCACCGACACTCGAGAGAATATGGGAACACGACACCGACATGGTTCAGACATGTGTCTTAAGAGTGTGAGATTAAAAGTACTCTTTCCGTCCCAAAAAGAAAGCCACGATTCCCTATTTAAAAATTATAGGAATTTTTTTTATTTGTACATTTTCATCGATTATTTATTAAATAAAATATTCTTGTCACTTTTTGTTTTGAAAAACTTTGACGTATTTTTTAATTATAAAAAAATTATTTTTTATTTTTATATTAATTTTTAAATAAAATAAATTAAAAAAGTTAAAATTTTACTTTATTTTGCATAATTAGACAAATATTTTTGGACGATCCTGCACCCTTTCCTAAAATCTTGGGCCAGTTTGAGTGACCCATTGGGACGCATCGTATTCTATTTTATCCCTCAAATATTTTTTGACAATATCAAGTTAAAGCCCAACATGACAGTGGGCTTAGAAAGACCCGGAAGTCCAGAACTGAAACCCTAGCCACTTCATTCTATATATTCTATCATACTCCAAACCCTATTCTCCAATCTACCAGACCAAAATGTCGAAGCGAGGTTCGATTTATTCTTTCTCTCCATTTCACGTTTGTTTTAGCAATGTGTTCATCTGATATAGCTGACAAATTACGATGATGATGATGTAGGGCGCGGAGGATCGGCGGGGAACAAGTTCCGGATGTCACTGGGTTTGCCGGTGGCGGCGACGGTGAACTGCGCCGACAACACGGGGGCAAAGAATTTATATATTATCTCCGTCAAGGGCATCAAGGGTCGCCTCAACCGTCTGCCGTCGGCTTGCGTGGGTGATATGGTGATGGCCACTGTGAAGAAGGGGAAGCCCGATCTCAGGAAGAAGGTCATGCCTGCTGTCATCGTACGTCAGCGCAAACCTTTTCGCCGAAAGGACGGGGTTTTCATGTACTTCGAAGGTACTCTCTCTCTCTCATTCGCTTTCTTCTGTAGTTTTACATTGCTTTTGCATTTTTTAGCAAAGCTTAAAAGATTTATGAGTTTTTAGCTTGACAATTTAGTGCTTTTGTTTATCAAGCTGTGCATTTGACGTGCAATTTATATTTCAATTTGAAGTGTAAATTAGTGCTCAAATTGTTGCGTTTTGTAGTCATTTCTGGCAAGTTGTCTCTTGATTTTGTTGTTTTGTCTGCAATTGATTTAATGGTGTCTGATGTGATGCTTATTAAGACAGAAAACGGTTTATTCTTAACTTGTCGTTGGGCTATCATTGAGTGTGTTTACACTAATACCCTTAGTCAATTTTGCTGGTAATGTGGTTTTGAGTTTAATTTTATAGTATCTCAATACCTCCCATGTCCAGCTAAAGTTGTACAACCAATCTTCCCTTACCCCGGGTGGTATGTTGTCCTTACCACCCCTGTCAAGCTTGGTAAATTTCCATAGTGGTTTCTATCAATTTTTAGTTTCTTATTATGATCAATTTTTTGTTTCTTCTGCACTAAATCCACCACATACACAATCTATAAAATTGTTGGTTGATATTGTAACAATGCATAGCTGCAATACATATTGAACTCAGTATTTGTTGAGTCTTGCTGTAAGGGATATTCATGATACATATGTTTTCAGTTATTGTACATGAACCAGATAACTTGATGCTTTCCCTTATTCAGCAACATGAAAAATCATTTGCTCGAATTTTAATCGAGTGGGGGAGTTCTGTTGTGGACCTCACTTTTCGCTGTTCGGCACAATTTTAACATTTTCTGTAGGTATTTGCTGACAATAGGACAGAATCAAATTAGATGCAGTTTAGCATGCCCTAGGGTCTGTAGCTTCTAGCATGTGGTATCTTCACAAAGCTCAACTGCAATGTTTAAATCCAAAGTTGCTTTGACATTCTCATCTTATCTAAGCATGTCGTTGTGTTCCAAACTTTATGGTTGCATACTCATATCTTTATGGCCATATCCAGTCTTTTTCATGTACTGGTCTTGTTAATGGTTAGTGCAGTTCATAGGCTGGTACATCAACATAGTCTCTCGTTACAGAAGTTTTGGTGTTTTTCATGCATACTTCTGTTCCACATTGACCAAACATAATGAAACTCAGTTCTAGTGTGTTATGACCAGACATAAGTCAGGTATCAACCATTGTTTATTTGGTTGTTACAGTTACTTGTCTGGGAAAGGAATTGTGTCCCTCGTTACGGATATGGATTTCATTTAAGACCATATCTGCTCCATTTGGACTCAACAATATTATATAAACCTAAATACATAGTATTACTAATAATATAATGATACAGTATATGGAACTGCCAGTCATTAGTCATGTATCGATCTAGGTTTATCAGGTTGATACAGTTACTTGTGTGGAAAAGATACTGTCTCTTGTTACGGATATGGTGTACATTTAAGATCATGTCTGCTCCTTTTGGACTTAACATTTTTTCAGTGCCTTTAGTACTCTGTTAGATTTTTATGAAGTGTCAATACCCGTCCTGAGTCGGTTATCTTGGCATGTTGGGTCAATAAAGTTTTTTCGTCTTGAGTAGGAATCGTGTTGGAAAGGAATATTGACTATTATTTGACTTTGGAGTAAGATGAATGAAGCAAAATGATTTTGAAGTATTTGTTCTTTTGATTGTGAAGTAAGAGTTAGTCACTGCAATGTTTGATGTTGATCATGGTTCATCTGAAATAACAGCTCTATTTTTTAATACAGTGGTAAGCCTCCATGCATCTGCCCCCCTTACCCTGCATTGGACAGGCTCTATGTTTAACAAAGGGGTCAGGCTCCTTGCATCTGTCCCCCTTACCCCACAATGGGCGAGAGCCTTTGAGGCCTGGGGTGATGTTTTTATTCTTAGTAAGAATGAAAGTGTGTTATTTGAGTTTATTCAAATTGGAGAGATGATATTCTGAAATCCCAATGTTTTGACCTGATGAATTATATTTACTAGAGTTATGTTAATAATATATCTTGTTGGTTATATGTGCAGATAATGCTGGAGTTATAGTCAACCCCAAGGGTGAAATGAAAGGTATGCACTAGTTTTTCTGTTATGTTCTTGTCCCATATAAAGAGCCTATGTAAGAATAGTTTTGAAAAATGCACTTAATGATATGGTGTAGCATCTTAGTGATAACCATTGTCAAATTAGAGTAATATATTTTGAATTAGTTTTTTCATATATTACGGAGTAACAAATAAACATTAGGTTTGATGAAAATTGAACTTTTGTTCCCCATGAGTTAGTTCATGACACATTTTAAAGCACATTTTGGGCTGGAGGCAGGGTATGGTTTTTGTAACTGATGTATAGCTGATTTTGTGTGGTGGATTAGGTTCGGCTATTACAGGTCCAATTGGGAAGGAATGTGCAGATTTGTGGCCTAGAATTGCAAGTGCAGCAAATGCCATTGTCTGATGATAGATCTTCAAGTGTTGTGTTTTGTTTTGAGACCTCTTTTGCTTTCTCATTTCAGACTAATCAATTAGATAAAGTTTTGAACTTGGTGTATTATAACTTTCAATGGTTTCGAGTTTGTCCATCTTGGTGGATTTTGAACATATTCTCTCATCTCAAAGACTATTTATTCTATGAGTATCAAACAAAGTCTACACAAATTAAATTGCTAATTTACAATTTACAAGGTTAAGTTCAGATCCATAGTACAAGTTCATTACTTTCTTGGTTTCTTGCATAAAAATTGTGTTTTTGTGGTTTTAAGGTTTTATAAAATGTTGTTTTTATTGCATATTTTTTATGTATTTTTAAAAAATTCTTTTTCTTAAACCTTATTTGTGAGAATAAATGCATTCTTTTGGACAAAAAAAACCTTCTTTAAGTACCAAAATATTTTAGGGTAATTAAAAAGTATACTCCGTATTTACTAGCATTAAAAAAATCTAGTTTTATAGGAAGAGTAATGCTAAGTACTCCATTCACAATTTAAATCGTCTCTTTTGATTTTTGGGCATAATTAAGAAAAATAAAAAATAGAGTTGATTTTTTCAAAATTGTCATTATTTTTAGCAGGGGTGATGATGAGTGAGAAGATAAAGTGAAGAAAAATGACTTATTTTAGAAGTAGTTTAGGTATTTTATTTTTAAAAATTTACGAAATCAACTAACAGACAACTTATATTGGGACGGAGAAAAAAGGCAAACAGGCAATTTAAAATGGGTCAGAAGGAGTAACAAATATGTTGGTCACACATTTACTATTTATACATTTAAGTTTTTAATTATTTAGCTTGTTCACTTGGTGAGGCGCATAAAATGACATATTGGTGTAGTGGGTGACTAATACGTTAGTGTAAAATAATGTTGATGTTTTTTGAGTTATTGGCTCGATATTGTGTACTATTTATTAATGGGTGAGCTTCCTTATTAATTTGCAACAAGAATATCTAAATTCCATAAATATAAATACAACTACGATTACTAATAAAAATTATCATTATCCCACAAAATTGTTCTACGCCCTCTGTTCTATCAAGACGTTTTACTTATACTACGTACTCCGTAACTTGTACCAAATTTAAGAAAAAGTAATTTCATTGGAGTGAAAGTGATGTTCAAGAGAGGAATTATAAGGGCCCTAAAATTATTTTCAAAAGTGAAAAGTTGATCATTTCTTAGGGGAGTGCGAAAAATGAAATGTGATCCTTTTTATGGGAAAAGTAAATAATTTTGGTTTACAATGTTTGATTAAATTTATATATAATTCAATTTATATGAAAATTAAAAAGTTTAGTCATTATTCTGTGTAAAATATATATTTAAAATTAAATCAAATTTTTATAAAACAAAAGGTAACATGAATATTTTATTTTGTCAGATAATAAAAATAATATGTGAAGAAAGATGAGTCCAATAGAGTATTAAAACGCATGCATTGTTTCTAAACTTGGAATCTCTTATACTCACTGAAGAAGTATCTAATAAAGATTACAAAATAAAATTTTCAATGTTTCAATATAAAATAGGATTTAAAATGCCAAGTAATGGCAACATATAATGCCAACAAAAATTGTGAAATGTTAAATATCATTCAAATTATGATATTTACAGTCCAAATACTCCTATTTATTAAAAAAAAAGTGTAATGCGCGCACAATTACCACGCTAGCTACTACTATCACATAAACATAGGGGTGGACACGGTACCGGTACGGTACCGTGACCGGCAACGGTACCGCCGGTACCCGCCATCGTTACCGCCGTCGCCGCCGTGTCACCGGTTCCGGGAACCGGTACCGCCCATTTCGGTACCGGTTCCGGTACCTATTTTTTGGTACGGGTACCGCCGGTACCGGTCCGGTTCCGGTACCCAGTTCCTTTTGTTTTTCTTTTGTTCATCCCAACGGCTCCAACCTGCAAAAAAGAGAAAAAAAATTAGTGGGGCACCTCAAACGGCTATTT
>OOIL02000283.1:343017-544145 GCA_900332095.2 Cuscuta campestris | reverse complement strand
TGAAGAGGAGTTTGAGGATGTGGGTCCTCTGGTTCTTGAGCTGGTCGGGGGCGACGACGGAAGCGACGGAGATGGCTTGGCGGATGAAGGTGACGATGTCTTGGTCCTCATCCTCCATCTTGTGCTTCCTCCGGAACACCGCTCCCACGTCCTCCTCCATTACTTCTTTCTTTCTTTCTTTCTTTCTTGTGATTGCGTTGCGGCTAGGCTATAGTGGGATGGCACTCACTCACGTAGTAGTCACGTATATATACTTTGCATTTTGTTTCCTAAAATCTAGGGCTTGCTTGGCTTGCTTAACAATCCGCCTTTGACTCCTTCTTTGACTCTTACTTGGACTATTAACTACGAGTAACACACACTCACTTCCAAATCTATTCCTCTCTCTTTCATTTATTTCTCATTATTAATTACACACTTCCAATTCATCTGAATTCTTGACCAAAAATTTTATTTATTTTTCATTCACCTTATTTAATTAATTAAACATGCAATGGTGTAAAATCAAAGCCCAAAGTTTTTTAAACGTCTTTTTAATCTTTTATAATGTTTTAAAAAAATTCAAAATTCTTTGAGTTGGAGATAAAAATAAAAAAATTAATATGTACTCCATTTCTCTCAAATTAAACATTTTCAGATTTTATTTTTTAGAATATTTTTTTTGATAAGTTCAAAAAGAAAATCCAGAATGAAAAAATAAATATAAAAATATGGAAAAATAAAATGAAAAAAATTGAAACATGCAAAATAGATTCTTATACAAAAAGAAATTTCCAAAACGCCTAAAAGAATCCTCATAATGGGGATGTCTGATACAAGAAGGAGAATGTAGTTGCTGAGTTGGCACAATTAGTTAGCAATTAGTGAGACAAATCTGGAGCTAACTAACTGATTTTGTTAATTCAGTTGTATCCAATTGTATATAATACGCATATCCATTGTAAAGATACGGTGTGAAATAATAAACAAGCTTCTTCTTCCCTATCTCTCTCTCAATTCTTCTCTCGGATGAATTCCCTGGATTGAATTGTTCATATTCTTCGAAATATCTCATTTCCTAGAATATTCTCCTTGATTTTTGGTATCAATTGGTATCAGAGCTTACGATTCTTGGCCAAGATGACGAGAACTAGAGCTTCTGAAGGAGTAAATGACGAATCTGAAGACAAATTGGCACAAATCCAGCTTCAACTGCAGAAGTTAATGGAAGGATTGGCGCTCATCAACGATCGAAGTTCACAGACGGATCAGGAACTGGGCAAACTCAAGGAAATTCTGAAGAAAATGGAATCAAAGGACAAGGATGGGGATGGTGAATCGTCTCATATGAACAGAAGACACGATGGTTCACATCATGGTTCCACTTCTGGTAATTCACTTACACGTTTCTCTAGATTGGATTTCCCAAAGTTTTCTGGTCAGGAGCTTAGGGCTTGGCTCTATAAGGTGGAACAAATATTTGCCATGGATGATGTTCCACCTGACCAGAGGGTAAAGATTGCTGCCATCCACTTAGAAGGAGAAGCCATTGCTTGGCATAGATCATATATGCGTGATGTGAATATCAATAATTACAGTTGGACAGAATATGCATTGGCTCTTAATGGGAGATTTGGTGAAACCTTTGAGGATCCAATGGGGGAACTGAAAAACTTAGTTCAAAAAGGAACAGTTAGGGAATATCAAGCATCCTTTGATAGGCTTATGACTATTGTTAATCTGTCCAATGAGAATGCAATCAGTTGTTTCATTGGAGGATTAAAAACTGAATTGAACAAGGCAGTAAGGATGCATGCTCCAAAAACTCTGATGCAAGCTTATAAAATTGCGAGGTTGCAAGAGGAGGTGTTCACTGCTCAAGCTCAATCTTGGGGGCTAAGGAGTGGTGGGAAACAATCAGGGGGGATTCTGCCTACCCCAAGCTGGCCTAAAGGGGGGGCCTTCAAAAAGCAAATTCAAGTACAGTTTCTAAAATTGGTGGGGCAAATGGAATTCCTACAGGAAGGAGACTAACACCTGCAGAAATGGATGAGAAAAGAGCAAAGGGACTCTGTTTCTTCTGTGATGAGAAGTACGTTGTGGGTCATAAGTGTGCCAATAAGAAGCAAATTTTTTTGATAGATATGGAGGGAGATGAAGAGGACTGTGTTGATAAAGGTGCTACAATGGAGCCTGTTGGTCAAGAAGGTTGGGATGAGCTTATGACCATATCATTGCAGGCTCTAATGGGTGTTTCAGGGTACCAGACACTTAGAGTCACTAGATATCATGAAAAGCAACCTCTGCAAATACTAATAGACACGGGCAGTACCCATAATTTTATGGATCAAGAGCTAGCAAAGCAACTGAAGTGTAACACTAGTGAGATCCAAAAGCAATCCATCAGCGTAGCTGATGGGAGGAGGGTACAAACAGCCACAATCTGTAAAAATGTACAGTGGCTATTGCAGGGTACCACATTTGTTTCTGACTTCCTACTACTACCGCTAGGAAGTGTGGATATTGTTTTGGGAGTACAATGGCTGAACACACTAGGAAGAATATTATTTGATTTCAGGAACAGAATCATTGAATTCAACTTTGAAGGGAAGAAGCATGTCCTTAGGGGAGCCAACAACCAACTTAAAGCCTCAAAAATGAAAGGTGTTGAGAAAGGGAGCATTGATAAGGCTCAACTCTATATGATGGCTTTAACTACCAAGGATGACACCTCAACAACTTGTTTCCATATTCAGGCTGAGCAGGGTACCCCTAATATCCCTGGAATTACTGCTTTACTTGAACAATTCAATAGTGTCTTTGAATTGCCAACCACACTTCCACCATATAGGGATTCATTTGATCATAAAATTCCTTTGATGGAATCTGCCAACCCAGTAAACAAAAGACCTTATAGATACCCCGGGGTTAAGAAGGATATCATTGAGAAGTTGGTGCAAGAGATGCTGGACCAGGGGGTTATTCAACATAGCACCAGTCCTTACGCATCTCCAGTTGTTTTGGTAGGGAAGAAAGATGGAAGTTGGCGATTATGTGTGGATTACAGAGAGGTGAATCAACAAACTGTAAAAGACAAGTATCCTATTCCTATTATAGAAGATCTATTGGATGAATTGGGAGGGGCAATGATATTTTCCAAGATAGATCTCAGGGCCGGGTATCACCAACTGAGAATGCATGATGCAGATGTCTATAAAACAGCATTCAGAACTCATGAGGGGCATTATGAATTTCTAGTAATGCCTTTTGGTCTAACCAATGCTCCCTCTTCCTTCCAAGCTCTTATGAATGCAGTGTTCAAGCCATTATTGAGGAGATTTGTACTAGTATTTTTTGATGATATACTAGTTTACAGTAAGAGCTTAGAAGACCATATTGAACATATAAGGGCAGTCCTGCAACTTATGAAGGATTACCAACTCTATGCTAAAAAATCAAAGTGTGCTTTTGGGGTAACCAAGGTGGAATACTTGGGTCACTTCATAAGCTCAGAAGGAGTGGCTACTGATCCAAGGAAGATACAAGCAGTACAACAATGGCCAATTCCTACCAACATCAAGGAATTGAGAGGATTTTTGGGGTTGGCTGGATATTACAGAAGGTTTATCAAAGGGTTTGGGGCTATGTGTAAACCACTCCAGGAGTTGTTAAAGAAAGATGCATTTGGATGGTCAGAAGATGCTACTACAGCATTCTTTAAGGTCAAGCAGGCCCTAATCTCTACCCCAGTATTAGCCATGCCAGACTATTCCAAACCCTATGTCATAGAGACTGATGCTAGTGGCAAAGGAATTGGGGCAGTTTTAATGCAACAAGGACACCCAATTGCTTACATCAGTAAAGCATTAACCCCCAAACACCAGGCTATGTCAGTATATGACAGAGAATTATTGGCACTAATTTTTGTTGTGACTAAATGGTCTCACTATCTGCTGGGTAAGCCATTTATTGTAAGAACTGACCAAAAAGCTTTAAAGTATCTGCTGGATCAGAAGGCCCATACAGATTTTCAAATAGCAGGGATCACAAAATTGATGGCTTGTGATTTCACCATTGAGTACAAAAAGGAGTCTGAGAATAAAGCTGCTGATGCTCTATCAAGGAAGCCTGGAGCCGAGTTGTTGGCCATTTCTCTTATTCCACAAGACTCAACTCTCCTTGATCAAATTAAAGCTTCATGGAAGACAGACACCTCCTTACAGGAACTTATTTCTAAACTCCAACAACAGCCTCACAAATTTTTTACTTGGATTAATGAGCAACTCAGATGGAAGGGTAGGTTGGTGGTGGGAAATAACCCACAACTGAGGAATGCTATTATTGACTTATGGCACAGTACAACTCAAGGAGGACATTCCGGAATGGATGCTACAATTAAAAGGTTACAAGCTCTTTTTTATTGGAAGTCCCTTATTCCAGATGTTAGAGCATTCATCAATAAGTGTGATATCTGTCAGAGACACAAATATGATGTTGCTGCTTATCCAGGCCTATTGCAACCCCTGCCTATTCCTGAAAGTGTATGGACTGATATTTGCATGGACTTCATTGAAGGCCTGCCCAAGGTACAGGGGAATGAAGTGATATTGGTGGTGGTAGATAGACTAAGAAAATATGGTCATTTCATCGGTTTAAAGCACCCATATACCGCCCAAAATGTGGCTCAAGCATTTCTTGATCATATCTACAAATTGCATGGTATGCCCCTTACCATTACTAGTGATCGGGACCCAGTGTTTCTTAGTGAATTCTGGCAAGAATTCTTTTCCTTAGTGGGGGTCCAGTTGCAGAGATCTACTGCCTATCATCCACAGACAGATGGTCAAACTGAGGTTTTAAACAGAACACTTGAAACCTATCTCAGGTGCTTCTGCTCAGATAGTCCTACCACATGGGCACTCTATTTACCCTTAGCAGAATGGTGGTATAATACCACTTATCACACCTCTCTTAAGTGTACTCCTTATGAGGTCTTATATGGCCAGCGACCTGCTCTTCATCTACCATACCTGGCAGGGGAATCCAAGACTGAAATGGTGGATAGGTCATTGGTTGCTAGGGAAGCTGTCATTCAGCTACTCAAGTACCATATACAAAGAGCCCAAAAGAGAATGAAAGATATGGCAGATAGGCACAGAACAGACATGAGATTTGAGGTTGGTGATTGGGTATACTTGAAATTGCAGCCCTATAGGCAAACAACAATGATGAACAGGCCTTTTCAGAAGTTGGCAGCCAGGTATTATGGACCCTATTTCATTACAGAGAAGGTGGGTCTGGTTGCTTATAAGCTACTACTTCCTGAGCACGCTGCTATACATGACACATTTCATGTTTCTCAATTGAAGAAATGCCACCAAGTGCCTGCTGTCATCACTCATCCTCCAGTGGTGCACTTATCACACCCTCACTGCCCCACTCCTATCCGTATCCTAGAGAGGAGATTGGTCAAGAAAGGGAATAAGGCAGTGACACAAGTCTTAGTTGAATGGTCTGGGTTGGGCAGGGAGTACTCAACTTGGGAGTATCTCACAGCACTTCAACAAAGGTTTCCTTCTTTCAAGACTTGAGGACAAGTCTCATCTTCTGATAGGGGTATTGATACAAGAAGGAGAATGTAGTTGCTGAGTTGGCACAATTAGTTAGCAATTAGTGAGACAAATCTGGAGCTAACTAACT
Organism: Cuscuta campestris; assembly: GCA_900332095.2. Classification (NCBI taxonomy): domain Eukaryota; kingdom Viridiplantae; phylum Streptophyta; class Magnoliopsida; order Solanales; family Convolvulaceae; genus Cuscuta; species Cuscuta campestris. Next base: position 538,466 of record OOIL02000283.1, on the reverse strand, counting down.
GATTTTGTTAATTCAGTTGTATCCAATTGTATATAATACGCATATCCATTGTAAAGATACGGTGTGAAATAATAAACAAGCTTCTTCTTCCCTATCTCTCTCTCAATTCTTCTCTCGGATGAATTCCCTGGATTGAATTGTTCATATTCTTCGAAATATCTCATTTCCTAGAATATTCTCCTTGATTTTTGGTATCAATGTCCAAAAAGGATATTCATTTTTTATTTTTTTATTTTCTTTTATTCTTCAATTTTTGAAGTTCTCCAAAAACTTTTTTGCTTTTTTATTTTGGAAAACAAAAAATAAAAATGGTCAATTTGAGACGTACAGATGGAATATATGCTAATCATTTTTTTCAAATAAAATATTTTTAACAACATAATAAAAAAATTTCAAAAAAAAATTTAAAAAACCTTGATTAGCAATAAAAATAATAAAGGAACAAAGGGAGAAACAAAAAATAAGAAATGAGCACCAGTGCCCCTATAGTTTGACTAAATAATGCCCTCTTCTTCGCTGGAAATGATCATAAAGAGTATGCGTGCAAAGTTTTAAAACAACATTTATATGAATTTAGAAATAAGTTTTAAAAACATGAAGTATTAGTGAATACTCCCTCCGTCCCGCTATATTCGTACACTTTTGACTTTTAATTTGGAACTGTTCATCTAAGCACTTTGACTCATCAAATTCTCTCAATGTGTAAGCCTAAATATAGTCATGTGTGATCTTTTTTGATTTGTCTTAACATATAGATTATTAATATATAATTTTTATAATTTTTTAATATACAAATTGCAAGATAAAATAGATTAAAGAAGTGTATTAGATGGTGTGTAAAAATGAAAGTGGACAAATACTCTGGGACGGAGGGAGTATTTTCTAAACCACTTGGGAGGGAGTATTGGTTCTATTTTTCTTAAAATCAAATAAATTAAAGTTTAAAAGTTTAAAAATTTAAGAGACACATTAAAAATCTGTTAAGAAGAGAGCATTAATTAGATTAGTACTGCAAATTGTTTTTCGATAATCCAACTCTTTTCGTATGTACTATACATTTTTTATATGTAGTACCAATTTAGAGAAAAAATAGAGTACGAAAATACTACAACATTATCATAATCTTATTTACACAAGCCAATGCTCGTTATTGGCAATTATTGGTTCAAGATTACGATTTACGAATCAATCCAATTAAAGAAATACTTCAGCCCTCCATTCAAAATATGATTTCCAAGCACAATTCTTGCCAAGTAATTTTATTCGTGTCTTTCCAAAATTGATGTATGTTTACTTCACTATTAATCTTTGAAAGCTCATATGAATCTTCTTTCATAATGAAAGTGTTAGAAGTGTACTATGTGGATAATGCTTTGAAAGTGGTAATTATATTTCATTTTTTTCTTTTCAAAATATTATAAATGAAAAATGTATTAAAATGGTAATGCATACTATTTTCGTTTCTGAATATATATTTGTTCAGTTTTGACTTTTTGCAGTCAAATATTTTTTATTCTTGACCTATAATAAAATGAAATATATATTGTATGTTAATCAAATGAGATAATATTTTGAAAACATATTATAAAATGAACGAAGACGTCAAAAATGAACAAATATTTAAAGATGAACGAAGTAGTTGTTGGCCATGTGTGCAGCAATTCTCCAGTGGCGGAGGCTATGTGAGCCAAGTCACAGTCGAATGTCGTGGGCTCTTGTGTGTTAGATGCACTATAAGGCTAGAGTGTGCGCCTCTTCTAATACCAATTGATTTTAGAAGAGTTGGTAGCGCCTAAGGTCATACAGTAGGGTATAGGTTGTAAGTCTTAATTGCAAAAAAATGTGTAGCATCTTAACAAAAATTCTAGGGCCGTGGTCGGTAAGACAAATCTAATAAAATTATTTTTGTATCAATATCTAATACTCCCTACATCCAAAGATTATCTCTTCACTATGCGTTATGATACTTGACTAAAGTTATTTTGAAATCAATTTATATAAAATAAAATATGGTTCGAAATTAAAAATAAAAATTGACCGTGGTCGGCAGGATTCGAACCTGCGCGGGCAAAGCCCACATGATTTCTAGTCATGCCCGATAACCACTCCGGCACGACCACAACTTGATGTTACATTGCTCTGATATCTGTATTTATAGAGTAATAGCTTATATTCAAACGAGAAAACAGTAAAAGCTGTTTTTCATTTTCCATCCCTTTTAGTTTTTTTCGTGTACTGCTTCATTCATTCCAATTTAAACCATTGTTTGTTATTTACGAAATTAGATTGAAATTATTTTTAAATTATTTTATTTTAAAAATTGGTATTAAATTAAAATATAAAGTTTATATATTTAGAAACTACATAAAAATTTGTATCCAATACAAAATAAGAGTTGATCAGACCATATATTATTTTATCAAATAAGTAGCCAAAACAGGTTAAAATGTAGTTAAAGTTTAACCCCAAGAATAGTAAACGAGCAACTTAAATTAAAGCAAAAAGAGTATTAAAATAAAAATGACGAAGTATTTTTTAACCATTTTATTTAATTACTTTTAGTAACATTTTAATAGTCCCCAGACCCTACTGTAGTAGGAATCAACTGAGTTGTTGTTGTTGTTGTTAACATTTAAATAGTTAAGGAATTTGCTATTTAATCGTTTACATATACATAGAAATTTTATCGTTTTAATTTTACAAATTTTTTTTAAAAAGGAAATTGAAAACAAAATCCATTAAATATTATTAATGGAATGATTTAAAAGCTACATAGAGAAAACAATTTAAGATATTGAAGATAATAAAAATCAACCACATATTATTTCCCTTGCACATAATAGACTTATTTGACAAACAACACTTTCTCATTACAATTCACAATTATATTTATGAACTTTCAAACAAAAGTGTCCTTAAATAAATTTTACTTTCACTATCAACTGTCATGTCTCCTCATATTTTTATATTACTCTTTCTTTAATGTTACTTCAATAATTAAATGATTTAAATTCGATATAACTCTTTTCAAATATTATATACCATAAGCTTGGGATGAAAAAAGTGTCTAATAACAGCTTCTCTTCCTCAATAAATTGACCTTTTTTTAGAGAACTTTTTGTGAGATATAACTATTGAAAATATCAAATATAGCTTAGTTTAAAATTGGACTCTTTTTAAAACATAAGTAAGCTTAAGAACATGACTTTTATTATGAGGCAAATAAGATTTGAGCTTTAATGCCCAAAGCAAAACTCATTGGCTTATACAACAAAACATTCCTTCATATGAATGCTGAGTGGAGCAACTTAAATTGACCAAAACTGCTGCAGCCACTATCCCAATAATGGTGAAACCTTACAAGAATTTTCCCAAAATACAACAATTCTATTATACAAAAAACTAGACCCTAAGTCCCAAGCATGGGTGTGGCAGAGGTCATCTGAACACTGGGGCTGCTTCGAAGGAGTGGTCAGATGTTCCGAAATTTCTGTGCCTGCCATCAGAAACATTAGTCAGCTGATACCCATGTTTTGGGAGTTGGTTTATGAGAAGAGTTTCCAGTTCACAAGCCACACTCTTTCCGGGGACACAGAAATAGAGGAAGCATGCCTTCTCCATTCCCTCGTTCGCGCGATGAGAGCGGATTCTGCCCCCAAGATCGTCACTCTGTGTTCAGCAAATGCGATCAGCAGGTTACATTTAATCTTAACGTATCTTTGTAATATTGAAAAGCACACAGAAGGATATCCATGTCTTTTCTCTCAGAAAAGCCAACATGTAAGAAAAAAACAAGTATGGGTAAGCTATGTCAAAAGCAATGCATAATACAATTGCAGCTCTTGTGCTACATTGGTAACTTATAACAGCAAAGACAAACTCAGAAAAAAGTGTGTAAAACAACTACTGAGTACTGAAAAAAGAAAGGATGAGTGAATAACACATATAATACAAACCTCTAAATATGGGGATTCATTTGGTCCCAAGCTATAAAGCATTTTTTGGGCATAAAAACAGGTTAAGCAATCAACCTTCGTGGTTCCAATAGAGCAATCAAACATAAAAGAACATACCTGCCCAACATAAAGTTTATTGTCTGGTCTAAGCATCACATACACTGTTGAAGTACCAATGGTTGATGGAGGAGGCTGCTCCCGCACAGAAATCATAAAATACTTAATAGAAGACTCGGACGTGTTTCTTATCTTGTGGAGTTTCATTAACTTCTCCTGACAAATAGTGGTAATGGACTTTTCCAAATCCTCCTTGCACCAGGTTTTGGTTACGTTCGTGGATTTTGGCGTAGAAGTCGTATATTTCTGTCTAGAACCATTGAATCTATCAGGCCTTTCATCAATCATGTTCATATCAGGTTTATGATTTGATTTTTTTTGTTCTGGGTCTCTATCCATAGAGGGAGAACTCTGCCCATTGTAATATGACTGGTATAACTGTTCAGCCCTATGGATTATCTTTTCAGGGATTCCTTCTCGCAGAGCAGTTTCGAATGCAAGGCTTTCTCTGCAGATCCCATCTACAAGCTTCCATGTTGGTACAGTTCGACCATCAATATAATCGGATCCCATTGCTTTGTACATGGTATTTTCGGACTTCAAAGGTAAATCAAAGATTCCATGCAAGTGGGTTGATACAATGCCCAAACACCCAATTTCATCGAGAGTTTCTATAATACTGCCAGCAATGCATGTTCCTTTTGCTGTTTCTGTTCCTCGGCATATTTCATCAATAAGTACTAGGCTTCTTGAGGTGCAACCATTAATAAGGGAACGGATTTCGGACATTTCAATCTGATTCATCAATGCAAAATAACACTTGGGACTGAGATATTGAAGTATATGATTGTTCAACAAAACAAAGCTACTCCATAAGAAAAGAAGGAGAAATAAGTAATGGTCCATATAATTCTGTTATGTGCTCAACTGTTCATGAGGGATGATGCACTTAACTATTGAGAGGTTAAGTTTTCACTTTCCCCTGTGGATAAAAAATTGATTATATGATTAAAGTAAAATGTTAGTAAGGACAAAGATGTAAAAGCTGCCGAATTTAAGCAAAAGTTTAAACGAGTAGTGACTTGCATTGGGCAGATCGCGCGTAGGTGGTATAGTGTTTCTTTGAGCAATTTTTTTCCATTGCCAAACACCAAATACATAAAAAACTACCTAAAAGGCTAAAAGGCACCATATTTTCCATTGCAAAGACCACCAATGTTACCACGTCTTGGAAACTGAAACTCTCTCTGAAGATCTTGTGACCAATTTTCATAATCAACATTTTGAGACAAGTTTCTATAAATTTAGGTCTTTCACAATAATATTTGTTAGACAAACATTTCTTAGGACCGAATTGCAGACAAAAAAACAAACTCCAGACTTCAGAGTAGTTTACATCAACCAAAATATTCATATTTTAATACGAGTATAAAAAAAGGTGGGGCTAAATCCACCCCTCATATTGCTAAATTCACCCCATTTATAAGAAATTGACAACTTTATCTTTCACTTCGTTCTCTCTTATTTTAAACATTAAGGGTAAACTTGTCGATTTCATATAAAAAGGGGTGGGTATAGCCAAATGAGGAGCGGATTTAGCAACAACCAAAAGTACTTTTGAGCATTGTATTTCTTATTTTAGATGAGATCTTTGGTATCAATGTACTCCGTAACGGAGTCCTTATCACTTTAATTGAGTAGAAAGCAAGCTAGTAACTAATACCCCGAAGTATTATGCATTCCTCAGAAAAAATTGCACTTATACCCCTATGTCTCTTCTAGAACTATATTTTTATAATTCTGTTTTGCCACATCTTGCTTTCCATTTCCTGTTTCCGCACTTACAAAGATCAAGAGTAAAACATGATTGCTATACGAGAAATCACGTGGAGAAGATACTGCACCTGGAATGAACTTTTTCCATCAGCAGGGCTATCATAAGATTTCATGTGTAACATAATTGAATCAAAATGAGGAATGATAGCTGATTCAGCTGGAACCATGAATCCACAGTTCCCTAGCAGTGCAGCAGCACAAATTGATCGTAGCAAACTTGATTTTCCACCTCCATTGGGCCCGGTTAACAGAAATAGTGATTGCATATCAACGGTATTTTGTACAGCACTACCTTGCACTACATCAAACCAATAAGGGGATAAACCAGATAACTTCATCATATTTAACCCACGAGGCGGCTTGCAGTCCTACATTCACAATGACAAAATCTTTATTCAGGCTAAAACACATGATGAGTCATGAAAGTTTTACCACTCCATAGTAGTTTTATTATATGCTGAAAAATTACTTACACCATACAAGTGTTAAGCAACATTCCAAGAATACATAAAATGAGATCCATTACCATTTTTTCCTAACATTTTTGGAGTTTCAAATCTACATTACCGCACAACTCAAATTCAAGATAAGGTGCAAAAGCAAGTACCTTGGACCCTCGAAGGGTTGGGAAAATCCATTTCCTTCTCCTCCCTTCACTGAATAAAAAATAAAGATAACAAAATTGGACACATGAATCAATCAACTGAACATGCCCAGCATATCCCACTTGAACGTAGGCTTTGGGGTGTGAAGAGTATGAAAAAATGAGAGAAGATAAATGCAACAAAATTACAACTAAAAAAAGTAAAGATGAGGGAAAAAGTAAATAATCAGGTAACTGTGAAAGTAAAAGAGCAAGAAGGCAAATAGCAAGCTAACTCCAACATAACGTGTCATTGACCACAAGGCGGCCGTTCTCAAACCCTATAGGGAATCTACTAACCTAATCTGATGTGTCCTGTAATCTACATCTGAGATCATGTCTGGAGAGAGATTTAAGGTCTACATGTCTAGTTTCAACTGCTTCTCACGCGCAGTGGTACGGTCTCCTCATCTCCTCAACTGAAATGCTTGTTGCCCTTCTCACTGGTGATGGTGCATCTCTCTAATAGATGTTACCAAATCACAGCAATTTTTCCCTTTTGTCAGTGATCGACTCCCAGCTCTGTCTTGAGTCTGGACGACCACATTGCTACTCTTTCCAAATCCCAACTAGGTGCGACCAAATGTACCCCCCAAGTAAGAGCATGCATATCATAAGCTCTAATTCAGCATGTATGTATTCAATCCTAGGTCTTAAAAAGATTTAGGTAGCATGCCTCCCAATAAATAATTCCTTGACTTCCTTCCAGCAAAAGTGGCATACAAAATTCTCGTAACTTAACATAGGAAGTGGGTATATTAGTACATATCATTCTGGGCCTATGCTAAATGTGTAACCAATGAGAAAAGGTATGGGGTGAGCAAAATGCTGCTCGGGTAAGGAAGTTTACCAACCTCACGTGACCAAACAAGGCCTTTGCAATAATAACCAGCATGGACGCAAAGACAACGATGTTGATCTTAGTTTGTAACACAGAAGAAAGCCCTCTGAGCAATTCCAGTACCTCAAGCTTGGCCTTAGCATTAGCCTCATGATACCTGAAACATTATCTGACATTCAAAACTTATAGGAAGAAAGGCATTTACAGTGGGAAAATAGTGCAGATCTTTATTGCATCTGAAAAACCTGCCTTGTTAATGCTTTCTCCACATTCATTGTGGTAAACCATTCCTCTCCAACCTTCTTTCCCTTTGAGTCCACAGCAGGTTTAAGCTGTTTAATGTGATTTTCTCCAGGGGCCCCAGACAAAACAGAAGGCATAAAACGCTTCCCCTTGAACCATACTGCCTGATGCTCTCGAGCATACAAAATCTCCCCCTTAGGCCCTCCAAATGGAGTACTAGTGGCCTTTACTATCGAAATAATAGGAAGGAAATCTTTCTTAACCTAATAACTCATTGAAAATTCAACTTCATCAAGTTAGATGCCTCTCCTGCTTAATCATTTGTTACCTATCACTTGACATATGCTCATTATGAATACTTGGATCTTGAGCCATCTTACTAAACAGGGTTTTGTATAATCCACACAAAAGTAATGGAAAGTGTGTACAAAATTTCAAGTGCAACTTAAATATCAAAATATGCAAATGCTATACAAAGACATGGCAACGGGAAATGTAAAGAGGGCAATTTTAAATATAAATTGTTATTGTGTGTGTCATACTTTTAAATTTTAATAATTACAAAGAGTCATATTGTGTCTATTTTTTTATGATTAATAGTTACAGTTTAAAAAATAAAAAGCAATACATACACAACAACAACTCAACAAGGTCCCACAAGTGGGGTGTTTAGGTAATACATAAAAGTCATAAAGTGTGTAATACTTTTAGATAGTAGCAATAAAAGAGAAATAAGATAATGTGCAATAAGATGATTCATATAGAAGAGTTGGTATAGCTTATTAGCACTTATCAAAGAAAAATTAAAGAATACTGGTTAGTTTGGCCCAGGCACAAAAACAAAAGTTGTTCAGTTACAATCACATCAATACAAGAAGCGAAGTCAATAATTTCTGAGAGAGAGAGAGAGACAGAGACTTGGTTCACATAAGAGAAGATAAAAATTTAACCTATCCGAAAGAGTGTGAAGAACTTACAGCCAATTCTAAGGCATTTGCTGCATTCTCAACTTCTGCATATGCTTCTTCCAAATGAACCCTCTTGACACGACCTTTCCATGAAGACTCCACGTCTTCAAAAAAATCTTTAGGAATAATAGAGGAGAAACTTGTTTTCTGATCATTTTCTCCTTCAAGAAAAATCAGTTCACCAATTGTACTAGAGACATTCTCACATTCATTTACCTGTAAGAAACAAATGAAAGATTCTAGAGAGATATGAACTATAGTAGCTTGCTTAAGAATAACACACACACACACACACAAAATCATATCTAAGGCAGCATAGGGAATATTCATCACCGGAACACAGAGCATAGACAAACCAACAGAAATGAAAAAAATTACATGAAGAGAAGTTACTTGAGAATAAGATATCTGAAATATCAAGTAAACATTGACTTCAACAAGATAGATTTTGATTGTACTTGTGAAAAAGAAGGGGGGAAACATTGAGTCCTAACTATATATGGAGTACTAAACCAATTGATATGAAAGAAAAAGTACATTGTTTGTAGATTTGAAAATATAAAGACTAGTGTAATCTAAGCATCACACTGCAAGTTACAAGAGCTAAACATCATCTAAGCAGTTCCAAAACCATCCGAACAAGTATTTGTAATTTCGTATTGCTCTTGGCTTCCTTTACATTTATTTATTCTTTTTTAGGAGATGGCATGGGGATCTCACGGAAATAGCCTCATTTTTTTAGAGGCATAAGGTTGTGTACATCTTGACAGCCCCCCCCCCCCCCACCACACACAAAGAAAGAAACCCAACGGAGTTGAGAATATCCAGGATTTGTTGTATTACTGCTGTCGGGTGTGGGGGTGGCAGTTTAGTGGTCTGTCCCATTTCGCTAAATCTTGCAGCTAACTTGGAGTGTAAGGGGAAAAATGAAAAAACCGCAATCCTCACCAGCAAATCAATGTCAACTTTTAACCCAGTTGCCAACCAAGTAGGATCTATCAACAAATGTAGAATGTGAACAAGCTCATTATCTCTATACATTTGCAGTATGTCATCCAGCATCGTCTTCATTCTGCAAAATTCTATGTGATTTGCTTCCCTCAATGTGAGCAACTTGGCAAGCTGCAAAATAGAGAAGATAAATAACATACCAATAAGAACTCTTAAATACCATTTTGGCTTTTTGAAAAAAAAAGGTAAAGAAGAGGATTACAATGAGGACTGTGGAGTACTAATTTTGAAAGAGAAAACACTAGAACAACAAGTATTACTAGTAATACTAATCTGAACCCTATGAATGATCGTAGACTGTTAGAAACCATTTGCTTAGGAGTGATGTGCCGAGAAAACGAGAAGAGATGCCTCTGCATAACGCACAATAGTGACATTAGTTTATTATTTGAGAGTTTAACCCTCATTTATCTAGGCTTATTTACACAAATATTTCACCGACACTGGATGTTTAGTGCGATATAAAATAAATATAGAGTAGTTTATAACCAATGCCGGAGGATCAACTATAGCTCTTCAAATAAAATACACTACATGTAGATTGACATTCAAAACGGTCCTCTTACCAATGTTAGAGCATGTAATGCTTTTGTATAAAATACACTAAAATACAAAAGCTCTATGTCCCAACTCCCAAAAAATGGAGTAAAAACTTGCTACATGTGGTTTATCTTGTGCCATCCTTCCTAACATGATTTTACATGTGCCATAAATGTTTTCTTATTCCATTAATAATCAATGTTTTGCATGTTTGTAAGTTCTAAGACAACAGTAACCGCATACTACTTTAATTATGATTTGACCTAATATCTTTTGAGCAATTACATGGCATTATAGCAAGCACTGAAATGTCACATTTAATTGATATTTTGTTATGAACTGGGATTTTAGGCATCACAAGAATAAATTAAGATGATAAAACAAAAGGAAATAGAACTTGTATGAGTTCTTTCCTCTGGAAATTAGGGAGTTTTCCTTCTCGTTGATTTTTATTCATAAGAGGAACCTCCTTTACACAGAAATCAACAAGGTAGCTTACGTAAGGAAAAACTCTTCTAAAAGGAAAGATAAATCAAAATTCAAATACAAAATCAATCAATGCTACTTGGGAATCAACTAATGATAATTGGAAATTTAAAGCTTGTTACATAGCCTTTACTTTCTCTATTGATTGATTTAATCATGAGAAGTGATATTCCACAATGACAGTCTAAACATATCAAATTTTATTTCTATCACAAAAGGGAGGTTTATGCCATCATATTCTATTATAAAAGAAATGCTTTTCTATTCTTGAAAATGCTCCTGTAGTTGATCTACAGTTCAACAAAGTAATTAAAACAGAATAAATGAATAACTTGAAAGGAAATTTAAGCCAAAGTAGTCAACTATGACATGTGCAAAATGAGGGCAGCCATGGCTTGATATAAAAATTAATATCTTTGCCAAGAAGGCATTTAAAATGCAGTGCTGAGAAGCCAAAAACTAAAATAAATTGAATGGGGGAATTTTAGTAGTAGCAATTGATATTAATGAAGGACAACCTTTGAGGATGAGAGACAAGTATATTCCGGAACAGAAGAAGTTACATCCATCATAAGTCGGCATGCTTCTGCAAAAGCAAATCCAACATTACTACCGAGAATATATCCAACCCTCATTGAAAAAAAGTAAAACGCGGAATCCTATCAAAAGAAAAAAGAGTCCAGATACCAGTAATGCTTCAAGAAAAAACACACTCTACCAAAATCATCATGATTACTATTGTTACGGTTGTTATTATTCCTTAGTCCCAAAGTATTTGTGACATCATCATTATTACTACTGTTACGGTTGTTATTATTCCTTATGCCCCAAAGTATTTGTCTAGTATTCCTTTTTAGACGGACCATCTCAATGTAATTGTCCACTTTCCATTTAAGGAAAAGGAATAAAGTCACATTGACTTATTTGCACCGACCTAATACTCTAATTCCCCTACCCAAAAAATAAAAGGGCATAATGATCACTTCTCTTTTTTCTTTCTCCTTGGTCCATGTGCCAAACTCTATGTGGACAAATACACCGGGACAGAGGGACTACTTTGTTGTTAAAATGGATTAAATGAAAATGGTGCATCAAATTCCTTGCCTCTTGCTTTTAATGAAGCTTTGGGCAGTAAAACATAAACATCCTCTCTGGTTTTTATAGGAATAAGGTTGTGTACATCTAAACCGCCAAACCCTACCAGAGCTGGGAATATAATACGTTTGTTGTTTTTGTATTACCGTTATTATCAAACACTAGCAACCAAGGTCTTTCTGAAAAAGCCTCTCTGCAAAATGATGGCATCGATGATCTAAAGCCTCCAGACAATCCAGATCAAAGAGATCAAGTTTAGAAATTCAGGCAGTACCTTGGATTTTAGACGCAATCTCATATGCAGGTGGATTCAGAAGGAGATTTCTTATGTACCTGGTAGGTATAAATAACAAAACCAAGGATAACAATTTGTCATTTCACTACGTCATATATGAGAACAAAGAACAAACACACACAACAAATGCAAAAATCAAATGTGTATCGGACAAAAGTAGAATATCATGAACTGATGTGGACGCATTTGTGAAAAATTAAAGCAGGGAAGCCTAGAACTCTAGCAGGACTCCACAGTGCATTAGACTTCTATTCCAAAACCAGTTCTCAATAAGTTCTAATTACCTACGTCGTACTTTATAATTGAGATTTATTCCCTAGATAGTACTCCGTAGAATATGTTTCTTAGATGTCGATTAAGTGGAGGGTATTTTGATATTTTTCATCATCTAAACTTAGCATTAGTTCTCAGAATGATCATTTCTAATGAAGTGTTTTTTTCAAAATGGTCTTTTCTTTTTTCTTTTTTCTTTTTCTTTTTTTTTATAATCAAAATGGTCTTTTCTAATTAAGGAGGTGTATTAGATTCAAATTTTAAAATATTTTGACAGATTTTAAATAATTCATGGATTTTGTATAGCCATTGATTGTATTAATTTTACATGAAATTGTATAGAAATGACCATTTTGAGAATTTACTTTAAGTTTAGATAATGGAAATACCAAAATGCCCTCCAATTAATCACCATTAAAGTGACAGTTTTTACCAAGGACTACTTATGGAATAAATCTCAATTATAAAGTCCCTCACATAAGTAATTAGAACTTATTGAAGATTAATTTGGAAAAACACCACATTAGAAAGGACCATTCTGGGAATTTACTCTTATTAGTATTACCCTGTAATAGTTTTGAAATTAGGTATCATTGTTATCAAACATTTGTTATCAAATGTTTGTATTATCTCCATGATTAGCCTTTCAGAGATATCAAATATTCAGATTTAGACATACTAAATTTTTAATCTGTATAACACACTGCAGCCCCCTCCTTTTTTTGTGTGGGGTGGAGGTGGGGATACTTTCTAAAGATATCATCCAAACAATTTTCAATACTGTTTCATTCCAAGTATGTGGGAAGTTTGCTTACATCTTTAGGGTAATCATAAGTTAGTAGAACTTAGCTGACCGGCAAGGTAGGATAGCATAAAATATGAGCTAGAATATATTTCCCACTTACAGAACAGGTAGACCTGTGCAATGTGGCGGAAGCAACACCTTTAGCAAAGAAGGAATTCCTTCTGTCGGTATTGCACCTATTCATATGATTCATCAAAGTTGTTTTAAGAGTAAACGATAATGCATTCGCTTATATTAAAAACTAGCACTTTGTATCATCTAGAGCTTGAATTTTACCTATCTGTGTAGCAGTTCCTAAGAGCAAAGGGCGTGGTCTATTTTCAGATGCAACGGTAGCATTTCTAAAAGTGGCATCACAATCAAGACCATAAATTTCTTTAACCTGAAAGATGGACCCAAGTTACTAGGGATAAGGCTTAGTTGTTACATGTACAAAAGGTGGACATGACAGGCATAAGAAAAGAGCAAACAACCATTCAATACTGACCTTAGACAAGAGCGCATTAGTTGGATCACCGTCCAACCACTCATAGTTTCTTGCACTACATTCTCCCCACAGCAGCCCACCATCACCAAACTCCCCCCAGCGAGAAGTTCCTGCAAGAAAATCTCAAATGCAAAGAGAGGAACTTCCAGCATGGTGAAATATTGAACAAAATAATTGGCATAGATGGACCAAACTTGTGAAATACAACTACGTACTATGCCAGAGAATATTATGAATTTGAATATCACACAACACCAGTCAATGTAATTGCTGGTACATCCTTAAACTAACATTCCAGATAATTTTAGTCCACTGCAAACCCACCCCTAGTTCTGTAACACTTGTTTTGGAATGGTTACTCCATGGTAACATTAATGCTCTGCTTAAATACCCTTAGAATTAGAAAAAAAATAAAAATCACTGAACCACATAGCAAACAAAAAATTGTAGGCTTCTAGCAATTCAATGGCTATACAATGATGAAGATAGAATGTATCATGGGCCCTAATTCGTTTCAACTCCAATGGGGAAAAATGAAAAGAAGGAAAAATAAGAGAGTGACATTGCTAACCTGCTGAATTATATTTCAATGAAGTATGCAAAAATAAATGATGAGACAAAGTAGTTCGAAGCTTAGTAACTAATGCTTCCTCGGTCAGCCCATCCTCAGTGGAGTACGTCTTTGTAGTTTCCAGAACAGATATGATGCAATACCCCTTAGCTGAACGAGATAATCCTGGGACCACAAGATTAAGCCTGAGTATGATCAGTCCAAACTCTAAAAATGGCAACAAAAATGCAAGTACAACTAGAATCATTACAAAATAACACTAAAAAAAGATGGAAGAGACCAAAGTAGCAGCAAATTAAAGTGGATATTTTAGCATACCAACTACTGGCATTGGCTCTGGAAAATCAAGATCATGGTCATCTCCAACAAGTCCAAATACATAAGGATTACCAGGATGTGCATGCCTAAATCATCAAGATTTATCAAGTGAGATGTATATCGGAAAGTAAAAATGAATAGTAGAAAGCAGCTAGCCAGCCAGTGTAAAACTTTCTTTAGTACTATTAACTCTAGACCTTGGTTAAAATGACACCAAGGCTTGGTGCCACAATATGACACCGGCCAAATTAGGCCACCTATGGTGCTCCGATCGAAAAATTAATGGTTCCTACCCCCCTAGCCCCACTTGTAAACCCCCTAGGCCCCACCACATCGCACCCCCTCCAACCCAACATTTGTTGGTTCTGAAGTCAACTTTTGACTCCAAAGTAAACAAACTTTGGGAGTGCAATTGGATGGGATGCAAGGTGCGCTCCTGGGGGGTTCCCGGTTTTAGAAGGGATATGAACCATCAAATTTTTCATCAGCGCATCGTAGGGGACAATGTCATGCTATGACATATGTCATCATAACGCCCCCCCCCCCCCCCCCCNTGAAGCACAAAGAATCAATACCCATATTGGGGTTTGAACATGTGACCTAGGCACAATTACGCCGCTCGACCACAAGGTCTTAGGCCCCACGTGAAATGTTGCAAAGCATCCATCGCTTCTCCCATTCCCCGCGTGTGATGTGCAATTTTGCGTGTGAATGGAACTATGAGAACAATTTTCATTTAATATTGTAATCCTCCCCTCCATCATTCTTGACTTTTTGTACTTTTGGCTAGTATACCAACCGTAGTGCAAAAGCTTTAACCTATTTGACATTTAAAAAATGGGGGGGGGGGGGGGCATATAGAGTATATGTGAAAGAGTACAAGGTCAAAGTGGTGACAAACTATGTAAATATTCCTTGTACGGCATAGAGAATGCCAATTGATTTGTATGTATTTACAATGCCTAGACCCTTAAACCAAAGTCAAAGTTTCAAAAACTGGGGGGATATCACATATGGGAGCACTTGGAGGTCAAAGATTAGGGCGATAGGTTAGACCTTGGTGAGAGTGGTCTTTTCATGTGTATGACTTGTTGCTCTAGCTGGATGCAATTGGGTGTGTGTTTGGTTCTTTTTTTTTTTTTTTGCATCTCTCTTTCTCTACTTTTTTCCCTTTACTTGTTGACTTGTTCTTTATGGGTTGTCTTGTGTTGTGTTTTAAGCTGAGGATCTCTTGAAAACAACATCTTTACTTTATGGGTAGGGGTAATGTTTGCGTACATCCACCCTCCTTAGACCCTACTTTGTGAAATTTTAATGGGTATGTTGTTGTATGGGGATATTGTGTAGGTACATGTCTTTTACTAGTCTGGAAGAAATATTGCCTTTGTCCCAAATACATTCATCGAATTGGAATTTTCATGGTCCCCTAAGTGAACATTTGACCGTGTTTATCTAACATATCAAATTTAAAAACATTGCATTACAAGAATTTTGTAAAAATTGTTTCCATGACAATTAAATAAAATGATTTTGTGTTATTATGAAATTAAATTTTTATTTAATTGATGGTCTAAAATTAGTCAAGTTTGATTGAAAAAAAATCAAACTGGATAATATACTAGAATGGAGGGAGTATGTGTTTTGTTGTGTCACGGGTAAATAGAATAAGAAGGTTGGAGCTTTTTGAAGAAATTCCCAACTTTTTGAAGAGCAACTCAAAGGGTTTTAGACAAACTCCGTAACCCTAGAACAACAGTTCTTTTTTAATAAATCACCCCAAATAGGAGTAAAACATAACATTTATCCTCAAAATAGGAGCTTCATGCTTTTATCCCCAAAATAGGAGTTTGCACTGTGACATTATGACACGGTATAGTGGCACCCACTGTATTTTTTGATACTATATATTGGCATTATTGGCAATGTACTCTTATTTTTAGGATAAAAAACATGGAGCTCCAGATCCAATTTTGGTACTTTCTCCATGTTTTACTCCTAGTTTTAGTCCTTTTCCCTTCTTTTTTTCTTAACTTCCAACTGGATATCGTGATAAATGTAAACCAACTAAGTGATTTGCAAACCAAATGCATTTGACAGAAATCAAATAACAAAAGAGCAGACTAAATACAGTAATTTATTGTGATTGCAAATCAAGACTAGGGTGAGAAAATAGACATTCTTCCTTCACTCAGCCAACTTGTTTAATCAGAGACCACATTGGAAAGAAAACTACAAACATATATAGAAGGATTACAAACTGCAAGTAGGACATGAAAGAAACTGCAATTTAACAATTACCCAGATATAAAGCGACTTTTACGAGAACGAGCTTGAGTTGGACCTTGAACTTCCTCCACAATGCACTGTGCTTAAGTAATGTGAAAGCAATTAAAAAAGAAAATGCATCATCATAACATAGCATTAAAATGCAGTCTCATAAAGTAGTATGCCTAAAGCTATGATACTTACAACTGAAAATCCATTGCTTGTCAGACCATCCAAAGTCTGTCTTAGATTCTGTAGAAAAAATATGTGAAACATATGAAGAAAAAAAGTATAAATTTGAGAAAGTTCACATAAAGTTACAGTAGCAATCAATGGGAAATGCAATAATAACAACAACAACAACAACAATAATAATAATAATAATAATAATAATAATAAACAGTAATAATAATACATTGAAAAGGAGTATGTATGGACAATAGAGACTCTACTGGATACTTTTAGTTGCTTTTGATTGTAGTAGGGCAACAAGACACTCCATGGTTCTAAACTTCTTATTTCTTCATTCATACGATATGTTGTAACTTATTTTTGTTTCTTGACCCCGATGCCTGACCCCAACAGAGTTGGGATTATATTGGGTTTGTTGTTGCAATATATATATATATATACACACACACACACACACATATATATATAATGACTTTTAAATAGGGCAAAAGAACAACATGAGTGTGTATGAACAACAAATATTACAGTACCATAACCGGACAACCAGCTTTTGGTATGCTGTCTGAACGAAGACCGCCACATGGATTTAAACCAGCATACTCCACAAGTATACAAGCATCAAAACCTACGGCCTCATAGAACTCACCAACCTGGGACATACAAAAAGGCATGAACTCTTAATAAGTGCCATCTGATAGATGAATTCAATTGGAACTTAAAACCACCCTAGACATAAAAAGGTGTAAAAGGAGAAGCCTTATATACTTACTCTGCACAGCAAAACCTCGCGAGGAAATCTAGACTTGAACTTCAACATCTCCCAAATAAGTGTTCCTTCTTTCAAACTAAAGTAAACAGGAAACTTCTTAGTTAAAATTTAGTTGAACTCTGATCTCTCAATCTTTCCAATTTTCTATAGCAATAAGATGAGCGAACAACATCATGATTAAACAATAATAAATGTAAAAGGGGGGCCGGGATGAAAGGGTAATGTAGACACCAAAAATTAGAAACCCACCTCCCATTCCTTAATTCTGAATTTACACCCAATAGATTAGAATATGTGAGCCTCTTAACTAGGTTAATAGAAGAAGGCTTTTTCGACCTCTCCACCATCTGAAATTTTATAACATGGATATGAATACATGCAACATTAATAGTATGAGTGTCGTGTGTGAGAGACAGAAAGGACAAACAGTTAATGAAGCATGTAGCCCACCTCCTTCCACCACATAATATGAGAATAGTTCTTTTCTTCTGGTTTAGTCTCTATGTGCATGGTTTCTATTGTGGACTTCGCATGAAGCTTTCGCTCATTGATGCAACGAATCTGGTCAAACCGCCGAATGCTAGAGAAAATTACAGCTTGAAATGTATCACCCATGTTTTGCGCCACAAGATGAATAAATGTCAAATACTAACATTTATTAAAATGACATAAATTACACAAAAGATTACATAGACTCTTCAATTTTCAGTTATCGCAAAGATACACAATCGTATATACTCCGTAAATTTCAATGTAATGGTGGAGCTTTTTAAAATTCTCAACAAAAAAAAAACAAAAAAAAATTAAAATCACAGGCACAATACATTTCAGTTTTCTTTTGCACATACAAATAGTATACCTCTTACAGTATGTTCACATGGAAAGGGAATATTACCTGAAGAAACATACTAAGCATTTCTTTTGTTTGGTCAATAAGTAAATGAAGGAGTAGGTTAATGGGTGGAGACATCCAACCCTCTCATTTCTTTCGAATATTATCTCTACAGATTAGAGGCAAATGAAAGTATAGAGAGGTCTGCTACTAAAAATGATCATAAATTGTTATGTTATTCCCTTCCACTGCCTTAATAGTGCATACGAGAAAAAATGGAAGTAAAGAAAACAAAATTGTACTTTACTCTCCGCATGGGAGTATAACAATAGACCTATTATAATCTCCCATCTCTGTTGGAGTTTGGGGTTCGAGATGTACGCAAACTTACCCTAGAGAGAGGTTGATTCACTTAGACACTCATGCATTTACTACTCAAATTTTGGTAGAAATAAGTAAGAGAAGTTTAATTTGCCATTTAGATCTAATCCAGTATTTACTCGGAACTAAATCATTGCCAAAAATGACTTTTTCAGCTCCATTGCCCATAATTTAATCTCATAGGGGAAAAAATCATATTCCTTTTTAATTCAATAACTTCCTATCCTTTGCCTAAACATGTTGCATCGTAACAGAGTTTGGTTCCATCTCATTTCCTCCTTTATAATCACACCCCTCTTTCTCCTTTAGTAACCTCTCCCTTTGTGCACATCACATCCTTCCATATCACCAAAGAAAAACATTTAGTCACAATACAATTCTTCGCCTCCAAATGAGTATTCCGAGCCGATGAAATTTGTCAACCAGTTTTTCTGGCAAAATGCAAGTGAGTACACATTTTACTCACTAAAAATGCTTTTGAAAACCCTTGCCTGGTACACAATTAACACAAATACATCCAAAGTATAGACCATTATATTCAAGAAAATCCGGTCCATCAAAACAAAGACAGCAAACATACACAAGATTTCTAATGTAAGAAACATGTTCTATTTGCATCGCATTTTCGAACAACCCCGGATGGATATTCTTCAAAAAAAAAAACAATAGAAATAATGAACGCAAGAACAGGGGAAGACTTACATAGGGTAAAGCGGGGAGGAAGGCGGGCAGCGACGGCGGTGGAGAGGCCGCAGGAGAGAGTTGGACAGACGCCGCCAGCGATAGGCTGAAACGACGGCGTTTTTTACTGTTAACCGGGACATGGTCTCGCCGGTTTCTGGGAGCTCTGTCCTGCTGAATGGAGTGGCCGCTTTTAGCATAACCTGATGACAATGGGGAGTCCAAACTCCGAAGTGAGTGTGGTGCTTTTCTTCCCGCCAGAAGAGACGCTGAGCGCCCAGAACCCACTAGGTTTTGGGATGTTGAAGAAACAAAGCTGTTTGAAAAATGGAAAACAACAATTGGAAAAAAAAAAGTCAAAAAGCTTGAAGGGGTTAGAGAAATTAAAATGAGTTGAAAAATAAGAGCTTAAAAAATAGAAAAATTGAAAGAAGTTGAGAAAAATATTGAATGCAGTACAACTGATGTATAGTTTTTTCCGTACATCTGCGGAGAGTACACATTTACGAGTCACTGAATATTCATTTTCAAACAAGTGAGTACTCATTTTCAAATAATTGAGTACTCATTTCTCTAAAAATTAATCATGCTCGAAAATGAACATAAATTACTCAGAAATGAGTATTTTGTAACTCAAAAATGAGTATTCAATTATTCGACAATTAATATTCATGCAGATGTATGTAAAATATCGTAAGTCTAGATGTATGATATATGCACTCAATATTGGAAAGAGTTAATGATAAAGAAGTCTTTGAGGTTTTTTATGTTGAGTTTATGAAGTCCATCAAGAGCAAATTCAATAATGACTTAAAGTCCACTATGTACCTACATATGAGTAAATTAAACATTTTTTTACTATCTAAAGTCAATTACTTTGATGTTAACTTTGATCATAAGTTAAATATAATTTCTAATAAATAAAAATTATAAATCAAAACTACACCTTAAAACAAAATTCAATTGTATTAAAATAATATTACAATTAAATATATTTTTTTCAGAATTTATAATTAAAGTTTGTCTAAACTATGACAAAATGTTACTCGTAAAAATTTCATTTAATTTAAACTCAAGTTTGGGAAAAGATGTGTTCTCATATTTTTAAAACCAATCATTGTTAATTACTAGGGAAAATGACTAAATTGGAAGTATGCCACGTAGAAAACACCAAAACAGGAGTACAATATTAATAATGTCAATACGTAATATAAAAAAATAGTGAAATGTCACTATATAGTGTCATAATGTTACAGTGTGAACCCCTATTTTGATGATAAAAAATGGAACTCTTGTTTTGGAGATAAATGTTACGTTTTACTTCTATTTCAGACGAATTAGTTAATTACTACCTTCGTTCAAAATGTTTGTCCAAGTTTAATTTTTTTACAATTGAAACTAACAAACATTGACCATAAATTAAGGAGAGTATATTCAATTCAGATTTTGTAAGAATTTTTATAATCCATGGATTGTGCAAAATCAAGGATTTTATTAATTCTACGTAGACTTGAAAAGATTATAATGTATTTTTATCAAGATTTGTTTAGATTTTAAATCTCTATAGATTGTTCCAATATCAATAACTAGTTACAAAATATAAAATAAATAATTAAAACACAATAAAAATAAAGTAATTATAATTTGATAGAAAAGTGTAACAAAAATAATGTATCGAACACGTTTATATAAGAAATCTGCAGAATTTCACATTCAATTGTCTTGATTGAGAAGTCCAATAACGGAGTGGCAATTACTCTAATTATTAGGCGAATGATAATGCATCTGATTTACTAGAAATCCAGCCTCGAAGGGCTTGAAGGTGCTCCAATTTGCCCAAGGTTTTCATACTGCAAACACCAAGTTGCAGCCCAGGCCAGGCACTTCTGTAAATATGGTCGGAACCCGAAGATACTGGATGTGTGTTTCCGGAAGATGAAAACGAAAGATGTATAGTTACGGAAGATGAACTAGCGTGGATATTTTTGTCTCCCTCAAAATCCCTGTGTTTATGAAGAAATTTGGGGATGCATTTTTATTTACACTAGAGCCTATAGAATCTTTCACAATCCATCCTTAATAGAACTCTTTAAAAATCCACAGAATTTTGAATATCCTTAGATTTAGTGGTATATTTTAAAATCTTAATTGAATACATCAAAATTTTAAAAGATTTTTTAAAATCTCAAATGAATATCATAGACTTTTAAAATCCAAAAAAATCTTAGAGATTCCATTCTGAATACACCCCACTAAGTCGAAAATGAAAAAGTAAAAGAATACCCTTCCATTTCCAAATTGTTTACAACATTTCGAACGATGTGTTAAATATCTCTTTTAAAATTATTTTATTTGCAAATTGGTAGATAAATATAAAGTAAAAATTACACCATTCAAAACTAAATAAAAAATTTTACAAAATAAGATGCGAAAAGAATATGTTAGTTTATCAAATGATTAACTAAAATGTGTGAACAAATAAAAGTTATCGAGATGCTAAAGTAGTAACTGTGACATTCCTTTTTGGATGGAAGGAGTAAATCTTAACATGGCCCAAAAGAAAAAAAATAAAAAGATTAAGTTATTTGTACCCCAAACTTTATACTCCAAATTGTACACTACAG
The DNA here is from genome assembly GCA_900332095.2 of Cuscuta campestris. Taxonomy (NCBI): domain Eukaryota; kingdom Viridiplantae; phylum Streptophyta; class Magnoliopsida; order Solanales; family Convolvulaceae; genus Cuscuta; species Cuscuta campestris. Next base: position 516,297 of record OOIL02000283.1, on the reverse strand, counting down.
GTGTGCACCTTCATTTCATTCAGTGTGATGCTAAGGTGACTATTTACACATGCATGAAATATTAGTGCAAATTTCATTAATCCCACTAGCATTTTTGTGTTATTGTATATCTTTGATGTAATTTTAGGATACATTCTTTAATCTAAGGGCCTGTTCTTTAGGACTGGAAAAAAAGAGCTGGATGTTGAAAGAAACTGGAAGGAATTAGAAAAAACTGGAAGGAACTGGAAGAACTGGAAGGAACTGGAAGAAACTGGAAAAACTAAAAAAAATTAAAAGAAACTGAAAAAACTAGAATAAATTGCAAAATCTAAAAAAAGTTTCTAAAAAAATTTTATGTGTGGTTTTAAATTATTCTCATTCTGATTCTTGTTGATATAAATTATTATTATTATTACTATTATTATTATTATTATTATTATTGTTGTTGTTGTTGTTGTTGTTGTTGTTGTTGTTATTGTTATTGTTCTTGTTGTTGTTGTTCTTGTTGGTGGTGGTGGTGGTGGTAGTGGTGGTGTTATCACGTTATCTAAATGATTGTCTTTAAAATATTGATGTTTACCTTATATAAATTTAGATTAAAAAATATTCTATATAACTATTTAACCATAATTTTTTAAATAGTTTCCTAATTTTTCATGTAGATTAATATACAAAAAAAACGTTATTATTCATATTAAAAAGTTGAAAAAAAAATAATAATGAATGTGAATCATAAAAATAGTGAGATGAAAAAATGAAATAATTTATAAACTATAGTTATGAACATAAAAGTTGTAATTAAAAAAAGTTGTAATAATAATAATAATAGTAATAATAATAATAATAATATATTTTTTTAGAGTGATTTGTCAGAAAGTAGAAAGAATTTGAAGAAAAATAAATATAGTTGGAAGAAATTAGAAGAAACTGGAAAAAACTTGAAAAAAATGGAAGAAACTGGAAGAACTGGAAGAAACCGGAAGAAACTGAAAAGAACTGAAAGAAACTGGAAAGAATTGGAAGTTAAGAGTTCAAGTTCTAAAGAACAGGCCCTAAGTGCTGAAAATAAAATATTTCTAAAAGTTTAACTTCGAAACAAAGACAATAGAATTTGTTTTGGTGGCACTTTTTCATAAAGAAATGACGTGGGACAATATTAAAAAGTCAAGTGAAATTATATGATGTGGAGTGACATTGAAAAGTTAAATGAATTTACATGCGCCATTGATTAAAAGAAACAAAAATGATGACTTGAGAATAGAACATATCACTGTTGGGTCCCATCACCATCACTGCTGTCTTTTTCCAATTTTTTTTCATTTGGTTGGTTTTAAAAATTTGAAATGAAAAAAAAAAGAATGAAAAGTAATTTAACTTCTTTTGTTTGGTTAGAAAGAAAAAATAAAATGAAAATCGAAAGTTAAGAATATGGGAGAAGAAAATGCATTAAGAAGAAGGAACATGATTTTTTCCCATTTTGGTGGAAAAAATGAGCAAAAAAATTTTAAATTTCACGAACCAAGCATAATGTTAGGCGTGGTTCAATTTATTGGCACACAATATCAATAAATTTGAAATGCAATATAAATTAATATTATTACTTCATTCGTCCCAGAATTATTGTTACAATTGCTATATTGATATTTTGATAAAATATTTTTGTTAGTTTGCATGTTTTTTTGATCATTTTATTAAAAAAATATTGCAGTCACCTCTTGTTTTGTAAAATTTTCTATATAACTTCTAAACATGCAACATGTACTTATTTTTTAATACCAATTTATACACAAAATACTTTTATAATAGACGATATTTTTTACATTATTCGAAGTAAGACGATAATTACTTATTTTTTAGAAAAACTTCATTTGGTTTATTCAGTGTTACAATTGATAGATCTAAGTTTGATTCCAATGATTTTTTGTTCCAAAGTTATGATATATATGTAGTACTCAAGTATGAGGTGTCTGGAAATGTGAGACACACGGCTCTCATCTACTTTATATTTTAGTTTTTTCCCCTATTTTAATCCAACATGTGTATCAAATTCTATGGTGGACCTAAAGTCCACCATGGAATTATATATAATTTAGTAAAATAAATATTTCTTTACTACTTAAATAAGCAATAAAAAAATTATGTGAAAAAAGTACATAAAAATGATATGCACCAAAGTACACCAAAGAAGCACTCAACATGTATGTAAGAGTAGTACTCTAATAAACTTCATGCTTTGAACGACGTACAAAATCTCATCTTTTTTAAAAATACTTTATTTACAAATTGGTATGTCATAAAAAATAAAAATTACATTATTCAAAACTATATCAAAGGTTATATAAAATAAGATGTGACAAGAATATTTTATTTTATCAAATGATTGATGAAAATATGCAAACACACATAAGTTATCGAGAGACTATAATAGTAATTGAGAAGTTTATTCTTGGACGGAAGGAGTATTAAAGTAGAAAAAGAAAACTAGAGATTTTTTTTGGATGAAGAGACTATCAATTAGAAACAAAATAGAATTATTGTTTAAGATTATGTTTTAAGCAACTAATTTGAAGAAAAAAAATCTACTCCCTCTCGTCTTAATAATCTTTCATGTTTTGTTTTTTTTTTTGTCAAACAATGATAGACTTTGACCATAAATTATAAGAAAAGTATATTTAATGTAGTATAAATTCAATATAATTGGGTTCATCATATGATCTAGTTTTGATATATCAAATTTTTATATCATTTATTTATTTAGATTATGTTTAATTTGTGCTCAAAGAGTGCCACTCTTTTATGTTTTATTTAGATTATGCTTCATCAAAAATACTCCATAGTATAAATAATTATTTTACGCAAATTTTCTCTAAATATTTACTCCACTTTCCGATATTGAATTTTTCCTGCACTATTCACTCGGTCAAACTTTAATACTTTGTACTTATTTATTTATTTCAGCTACTCTTTTAATAATTCAAAATATAATATACTCATGTCTATTTTTTATTTTTAAATTTTACGTTTGATGATGTAAATTACCTAGCCGGATAAACAGTACCAGACCGAGTCTACGATTGTTTACTGGATTCAAGATAGTAAAAGGTAAGAAACACACAAATTAACCGAGAGGAATGTAGGTGGAAACACCTGTAGCCCAATTGTTATTTCAATATAGTAGAGTGCACGAGAGCTTTTACACAAGAGTTTTAGTGAGAAGATATTGGATCTCTTCCTTTGAGGGTTACACATGTATTTATAGTAATCAATAGAAGACAAGGCGTAGCACACCCACGTCAGGCCACGTTCCTAGGTGGTGCGAGGTAATTGCTTTTGTCTTTTAATGGCTTGTTTCATTCCTTTATTCCATTGTCATTTAGCTAGGAAAATGACTCCTTTGTTGCGTAGCGTGTTGGACTGGTTGTGTGAATATCCTCAATGATCTTTTGTTGAATTTGGTCGCTACAGTCCAACATCCCTTGGATTCTTTCATGCCGACACTTCTGAACCATAGAAATCATACCTGTTAGGTTTACGGAGATTGGGGGTGATCAAAGAAGTCATGTAGTTTGACCGGTAGAGTACTCGGAGTGTACCAGTCAAACTTCTGTCGTCGACCGATATAAACTTCTGTCGTTTAGGCTTCCCATTCCAGAAATTCACCGTTATGACCGGTCGCCCCCAGTCAACTTTTTTTACTCTGTAATATACGTTGTTAAAATAATTTTTTTTGTATAAAATTAAAAGAATGGACCGGTAAAAAAATTAGTTTGCCCCCACTAACAAAAGAAAATCTTAGTTTAAAAGTAACAAATAATCACTTAAAAAGATATATAAGTAAAATATTTGAAATATCATAATTATATTATGTTATGATATATTTTATATTTTAGTATTCTACTTTAAAAATACTGTGCGTTTGCCCTCAGTCATATTTTTTTTTAGGATCCACCACTGTGTGGTCCCCTCTTGGACCGGTACTAGGTGGAATACACTTGATGGTGTAAATATAGCTGGGTGGGTTAACCGGGTTTGACCTGGACACACTCGACACGTAGTAAAATACACACAACAAGAACACAAAGTATTACCTAGACCGGGTAAATCTCCTCAGTCCGAATTATATTTCTTACTCTGTCTCAAGAGTGAACTTTTAGTGAGATAAAAATTGGATCCCATCCTCTATCCAATATCATCATATTTATAGAGGAGGATTTGTGACGTTCCCCTGTTCACCCATGGACAAAATAGAAAATCCAGAGGAAGGTCACTGTACATAATCTAATCACTGTTCAATCATAGGCTTGCTACTAATACAACCAAGAAGCACTGTTCAATCAATGACTATAATATGGATATTCTCAATCCAATCAACTCTGCAAGATGACAAACATCTCTTTCACTGTTTACCTCGTGATGGACGAACGGCGGGGTGGTCCCTCGATCTTTGACGTGGTTCACCATGCCTGAGAGACTGGACTAATGTTTTCCAAGTAAGATGATATGACCGGTCACCTTTTCTCAAAGGTTAACCGGTCATTTCTTGAGCTCAACCCGTCTCTTTGGTCTTACTGAATATCCTTCGTAACATTAGGTGACATTTTGGCTATCGCCCAAAATGTGAGCGGTCACTTTTTTAAGGAAAGTGACCGGTCAACTTTTGACCCGTCTCAATCGAAGAGTTAACCTCATTTGGTGATTGATGAAAGTGACCGGTCATATTTTGACCTGTCTCTTTTGATTGTCCGGGCCGGGTATAGGGATATACCCATCAACACTCATCAACGTTTATAAATAAATAAATAGAATTAAATATATTCTCAATCAAACTTTATAAATCAAAATAAAAATCTACTTCGGGACAAAGAATGTAATTTACGCGGCATCAAAATCGGTGTCAAGTGAAGTAGGAAAGAAAAAGAATGAATCTCATTTCCGGGGACTGGGGCTAGACAAATGAAGTACAAGTGAAGTAAAAGACAAGAAAGTGGCAGGGGTATTTGTTTTCTTGCTCTTTTATAGCCCACACACTATACTACGCTAAGCTAGATTCCTCCCACCCACCTTTTCTCTCTTCACTCTCCTCTCTCTCTCTCTTCTCCTTTCAAATTTATCTTTCTTTCTTTCTTTCTTTCATGGAACCAAATCTCCGGTTACTCGGCGGCGGGGAAGCCGGGCTTGAACTTGGGTTGGGCCTGAACATTGGGAGCCGGCCCAGTTGTTATCTCTCCGAGGCTAAATCCCCAGGCCCAAGTTGTTGCAGGGGAAAACCCGCAAAAATTGATGGCGCTGTTTCAGGTACTCAAAGAGCTCCAGATTGTGTCACCAGGTAAAATAATGGTTTCTTCTGTTTCTTTATTCAATGAAAGAAAAAGACAGACTAAAGTATTTTTAATACTTTTTTTCGTCAGAATTTAATCTTTTCATTTGATTTTTCACGATCTATAACGTTACACTTTGAACATAAATATAAATATTTGTACATACATATATTTTACTTCGTATAAGCTTTTAATATATCAAAAATACGTTGTAAAAGAAAAATATTGATATTACATATATATCGAATGACAATGTATTTCTGAATAGCAAGATTAAAGTTTACAAATTCTAACCAAGAAAAGTCAAATGTGAAAATTAAATTTGGACGAAGGGAGGAAATCAAGATAGGACATTCAATTGTTTTATATCAAAACAATAATTATAATGTCAAAATATAATATCAAAAGACACTGTGAAAAATAACATACGATTCCAAATTATGGACGCTTCACACGGTCAATACTCTTATTTACCATTCTCTCCGTCCATAAATAAATTTTCGTTGCGCGTTGGGATGTTTGACTAAGGTTATTTTAAAATCAATTTATATGAAAAATGGTATGAAATTAAAACATAAAACTTACATATTTAAAAACTACATAAAAAGATCAACAAAACTAGAGGTGACATAACTACATTATTTTATCAGATAGGACATGAAAATAGGTCAACAAAGTGAATAAAGTTCGACTTTGTGAATAGTGAATAAGAATTTTATTATTGGACGGAAGAAGTATTTAGGTGGTAAAGATATTTTTGTGGTTGAAGATATAAGATGTTTTATTTTAGTTTACATTCAATGTTTGAGTTTTATTTAAGTAATTTTTTTTCTTTTTCTTTTAATAAAAAATCAATGTAGGTTTCCAAATCCAATCATTTATGGTGAACATTTTGTTGTCTTCAATAAAGGGTTTTGGTTATCTTGAAGTTTTGTTGCATGAGAGGGAGCTTACCGGCCACCAAATGGACTTCTAGTACTCCTTTGATGTTATGAGTGGTTGAGTTTGGCTAGAGGGGAGAGAAATATTGTTTGGTTGGAGTGGGGAGAGACTTATGTTTTTTATTCTATTCGTCAAAAAATTATTTTCTCGTTCACTATTTACAAGATCAAACTTTACTTACTTTGTTGGCCTATTTGATAAAAAAAATATAATCATGCCACCTCTAATTTTATAGATCTTGTGATGTAGTTTTTAAATATGAAACTTTTATTTTTAAATTCGACATCATTTTTATATAAAATGATTTGAAAATAACTTCAATCAAACATCGTAACATGCAACGAGAAGATAATTTTTGGACAGAGGAGGTGTTTTTTAATTGGGAGAAAGACCAAAGTAAGACTAAAACATTGAAAATATACCAAAATAGGACTTCCATGTTTTTATTCCTGAAATAGGACTTACATTAGCATACATGGTCATATACATTACCAAAAAAGTATAGTAATTTGTACATGTACACTGACACATTACAACAGGGCAAAGTCACATTACCACAGTGCAAAGCCCTATTTCGAAAAAAAATATGAAAGTCCTATTTTGGTACTTTTTTCTATGTTTTAGTTCTATTTAAAGTGATTTCTATTTTTAATTTTGGGGGATGGGGGAGGGTTCTAAGAGAAACTCAAATGTGCACTAAAGTTCATTGCCACAAAAAAATGCTCTCCTCGTTCCATAAAAATTTTTCTTGTTTAATCTTTAAGAGCTTAAAAGAAGTATAAAAGTTTAAAAATTAAGTTGTACTATTAAAATTTGTTTAAAGGATATAGAAGAGGCTCTCATTTCATTTCTAAAAAAGAAAGCGAAACAAAAGAGAATTAGCGGAGTGCAACTGAAAATTTTCTACTATAACTTCAAATTTGTGACACGGATGACAACCGTCGAATTTGTTCACACCGACGGTCCTTTGCAAACACAGATAGTTGCACTGTCTGTGTGAGCAAGTTCATGGAGATTGTCATCCGTGCCATCGAACTTGATATTATTGTAGCATGACTCAAAGTGCAATTTGCACTATTTTCAGAGCACATATATAGCATTGGAGTGGGCCTTCACTTTTAATAATGATAGAACTTGTCCTTCCCTTTCCAAACCAATTTTAAATTGTCTATTTTTGAATTTTTTTAAAAATAACTTTACAATTCTACACTAATTTTTTTTAAAAAAATAGTAAACATCTTGACTTCTTTCTTCTAAATAAATGTCAACCAATATTTTTCACTTTTTACCAAACTACAAAGCATATTTTAACATTTACCTTAAACTCAATGAAGTCAATGTGTCAAATTGATTTGGAGAGGAAGAGTGTTTTATACCAGAGTATAGTTAGTGGTCGATTGTATAGTCCCTAACTTGTTGGAAGTTTTTACTTTTTTTCGTTTGTCCAAAAAAAAGTTTACACTTTTTTTTATTTCGTTTTTGAGAGAAAAAAAATATACATCTCAAATATTTTTCTCTGAATGTAGGCCGTGTAGGGTATGTTTGGTTGTAGGGGAAGTGAAAAGAGGGCAAAAATAGTCGCAATTTTGCATAATTAATCATGAAAAATTAGATTTAGAACTAATTTTAAAACACATGTGTCCCAGACAAAGCAAAATCCGGCCCAAAACATGTTTTCACTCAGAGTCTTTCACATTTTTTTCTCGTTTCAGGATCGACCCTAAGACAAGGTAATACTCGTATAAAACCGTCGATCTGTCCGTAAATCTGTCAAAAATATCGAGTTCAATTGATTGTTTACTTCAATTTAAAATCTTATTAACTCATTATTCTTTCCCAAATTCTCCGATGTGGACTATTTTACTACTGTCGTAGTTTTTTTTAATCATTGTGCATCGTTCTTATTCATGTATTGACGCGCTTCTACACTTGCTCTAATACTTTGTTTTCAGGGGCATGGGTCAGGTTGTGGGATGGCCACCCATAAGGTCATATAGGATGAACAGCTTGGTGAACCATGGGAAAACTCCCAATGGGGAAGACAATGGAAATAATGAGAAAAGTGAGGAAAACTCATCAAACAAACTGAGCAAGGGAAAGAAGAGTGATAATGGTGGGTTTAGTGTGAAAGAAAATGGAAGTCTTGGGTTTGTGAAGGTCAACATGGATGGAATCCCAATTGGGAGAAAAGTGGACCTCACTGCTCACACTTCCTACCAAAGTTTGGCCGAAGCGTTGGTCGCGATGTTCAAGTCCGCAACAAGTGTTATGGGTTCTTTCTGTGAGTAATTCCCATCTTTTGTTCGTATAAGTCGTCCCAAACAGACGCTCAACTTAACGTGTGTGTGTGTGTGTGTTTTGTGTTCATATGGTTTCTCCCCTTTACTACTAATCCCTTGCAATGTGGCTTAGGTGGGGAAAAGGAGCAAATAGAGATGACACCATCAAAGCTTTTAGATGGATCTTCCGAGTTCGCCTTAACATACGAGGATAAAGAAGGTGATTGGCTACTCGTGGGTGATGTCCCATGGGGGTATGTAACTTCTTCTTTTTTAAAAACTTGGTGGCTTTAATCCGTCGTGGGATAAGATCCGCATATACCCCCACATATAGGGTATAGATGTTTCTTGCATGGATTATGAAATTTTGGGGTTGGCATGTTATAGGATGTTTGTTGGCGCTGCGAAAAGGTTAAGAATCTTGAGGACTTCTGAGGCTAAAGGACTTGGTACGCGTCGCTCCCAATGAAACGGTCTCAATGCAAGTTTTTCGTGTCTAAACTTTATCTACTGTATCTTACACATCTCAAAATTTTCGTCACATTTCAGTGCCGACAAAGATCCAGGAAACACATGAAAGACGCAATGGAAGCCGTATCTAAGCTTCGTCCGTGTGTGTCTTGTGAAGAACACACAAATTTTTTTTAAGAAGCTATGCAACTTGCTCAAAATTAGCATTTCTTCTCATTTTGTGGCTGTCTTTCTTTTCTTTTAAAATGGTCCATGCCCATGTACCAATTCAATAATACCTCTGTAAGTCTAGTGTTACCCTCATATATTTGTTTCACCATTAGAAAATGTGAAATGCTTCTACTGTAAGTATAAGCAACAACGCAGATAGACGTAAATGCAACATTGCAAGTGCAAGAGACAAAACAAAAATGGACAATGTGTTTAGTGCCCTAAAATCCGCTTTTAAACACGTCGTTTTGGGGCTAAAACACAACGACCAGTTTCATCTTTTCAAGGGAAGTTTACCACCGTAAAAGTTTACGGACCATGTTATAGTCACATCAAGTTTAACACCGTGTGTCTCGCGACAATTATTTTCTGCGAAACACATGGTGTCAAATTTTGGTGTGAAACTTGATGTGACTACAGATTTACCCTAAGTGTACCTTGTATTTTGGCAAAAGAGTGTGACCCTGTGAGAATGTGACCTCAAAGTACACGACAACACCTCAACGGGTACGCCAAGACTTTGCAAAGAGATTTTAAAAGATAGCTTAGCTTCTCCTTGAAAGCAACTTATTATTGTTTGGAGTGCAGTACAAGTCAAACTTTTGTTATACAGTGGGAAAATATCAAAGTTGTGATAAGGTCTAGTTATAGCTAAACAGCGCTAACCCTGGCTACAACCTAGAACATACTTTTTTTAAAGCTCAAGGCACGTAAAAACAGAAAGCGAACGCCTTTCCCAGAAATCATCAGACCAGATTGTGTACGATCTGATGATCCGTACGAGTTCTATGAAGGGCATTACTGTAAAAATTCTCTGGGATCGGTGACAAAACCTGTCAGCGCAGATGCTGCAGCAGTAAATGGAGACGCAAGATATATCTGTCCCTCCTTGTGCCCCATTCGACCGGGAAAGTTTCTGTTTGTTGTTGAGACACATACCTGCAATTCAGAGTCCCTTGTAAGGATCGGCAATGACTTGAAAGTAAACTATCATACTTCCCTTTCGAATTAGAAAGAATGATTATTTTTCTAGTTTGAGTTGTACTTCCAGTTTGACTCAATGTAGAAGAAAAAAAGCTACAATGACCTACCGTTAATGAGCCCCATTTCGCCCTTGAGCATGATAGGGAAACACATCTTGAGTTATTAGTTCTTTTGAATATATATTTACTCCTCTGTCCCATAATAATGTTCCAGTTTCAAAATACGATACTTGACCATAGTTATTTTCAATTCAACTTATATAAAGATTGGTGTGGAATTAATACATAAAACTTATACTCCGTATATATTTTAAAACTACGGAGTATTTCAAAAGTTCTACAGAACAAGTGGTGACAAAACTATTCTATTTTATCAAATTATCAATGAAAATAGGTAAAGAAAGTGAATATATTTTGACCTTGTGAAGAGTAAAGTGGAACATTATTATGAGACGGGGGAGTAAGCAATAAGTAAATCATTTGGAGGGAACTCTTGCTTCAACCATAAATCAACAATTTGTGTATATTTGGTAACTAAGAGAGCTCCGTCTGCCTAATTGTCGTGCGTATTAGAGATTCACATATTATTGCACTAAGTAAGCAAAGTTATAAGCAGCGTAAAGCAAATAACTATATATAGATAAGCAAGGTAAGCTTATCATGGAGTCATATATTCGGACACTACAAATAAGCAAGGTAAGTAAGCAATGTTCTAGTGTGGCTGTTTAGTAGTCTGAATTGCCTACTTACATTTTACTGAAACATTCTTTTGAATTTCTTTAGCGCGATTTTTATTGCTTGTAAATAGAGACAATAGTTTTGTGATGTTTTTAGTTTTGATGAAGGGGGCAAAGATATATTTGCGGCCTTGCGGGATAGTATCTTTGGTTCTCTTGGAGAGCTTTTTGAATCTCTTTATTTTCTGTTAATATTCAACCAAAATCCAATAATTTCTTGGACCTTACCCAAAGGATTTATTTTAGACTCGACCGTTTTCTCCTCTATTTCATTGGCATCTTATAAGTAGCAATAACTTTTCTCCACCTTATTCATTTTTGCTTTTGTGATTCACTTAAATGAAATGATATGAACTTTTACAAGCATTGTATACTTTACAGTTTTTACCATTAAGACTTACCGTACAAAACAATGGATACAACTTACCTGAGGTTCATTCATGCGTGCATAAGTGTCTCTGGGCCCCCCCAAACAAGCCCCACAACTAGGACTTGTTGGCGTATCACAACCAGCTTCCTCAAAAATCTGGGAACACGTTTTCCCGCCCGATCCTGGAACTGGGAGGCTGTATACATCCATCCAGACCTAAGTTGAATTGTGCGCATAAATAACAAAGATGAATATGCTTACTAGTAAAAAATTGACATTGCGGAGCATCGAAAACCATATGTTCACAAACATTTGATACCAGTCCACAAATGATCACGAACCTTTTGAGTAGCAGGAACAAGAAAGGTTGGGACTTTTACTTTTGTCCCCTGCGTATTATGCAACCAGTTGTATGATCAGCAGAAAATCCAATTAAAGAAAATACAAACCAACTTAGGGTCCGTTTGGAAAGATAGGAAAATGGCTTCTGGAAAGTAAATTCATTTTTTGGCGTTTGGTTGATAGATTAGAAAATGAAAAAAAAAAAACTAGTTTTTGTTATGACATACTCGTAATAAAATGTGGTGGGTCTCGAAAAAAAACTAGTTTTTGTTCTTCCAAATAAGGATCATTTTCTATCGACTCCTCTTTTCCACCGGAAAATGGAAAAATGATGTCCGGAAGTCATTTCCCCCATTCCCAAACAGACCCTAAGCAGAACAAGTATATTACCGCAGCTAGAAAAATTTTGGCAGCAGCCATGAAGTCCTCTGTTTTTCCACCAGTACAAGATCCAATATAAACTCTGTCAATTTTGACATCTTTGCATTCTCTTGCTAAGGCACGGTTATCAGGGGAATGAGGCTAAAGAGTTATCACAAAAGGGGAAAGAGATAATCAGGTTTGGAGCATATAGTGGTACATAGTGAAATTGAACACAACAATTAGGCACAAATTGGCTCAGACAAAATCAAGCAAGAAAAAGGTGCACAAAAAAAAATGTAAAAGAGATGTCAATTCTATTAAATGAGACAAACAGTTTGTTCACCTTTGCCACTAAAGGCTCCAACTTTGATACATCAAATCTGTACTCTGAAAGAAACCTGAAATAAAGTACTCCGGTAAAACTTAATAAATGAATATCAAATGTAACAAACCAATAAATGAGCATTAGAAAATTATAGAATGCAATTTGTTTGAAATACCATGCACCTGCTAAGCACATATATTTAAAAGAAAAGAAAGAATTCGTGCTCAAAGTTTATAGTTATCATGGTGCCTAGGCCGCCGCACCAGCAGACAACCAGGACACCTAGCCACCTAGGCAAAACTTAAGTTTTAAAATCACAATTTGAAACAAATTAAACTACAAAGTTTTAAGAATCATCAAGAAAGTAAATTAAACAAAAACAATAAGCAGGACCTAAATGGCTAACTGTAAGTGAATGAAAAAAATGACAGCGAAGATAGAGCAACAAACTGATTGAAGAAACCTAGTTAAGCACTAGAAGTAACACCTAAACACAAGTAAAATAAATGCACATAGTTAATTGATTGAAACGAAGAAAAATAAAGAGATGAAAATTCATAGGCTACAAAAAGAATTCTTTCACTGAAAGCAACTAATTGTTCTAAATACGCTTAGGCCTCTATTTGGTGATAGGCGCCCCAATGGTGATTCGCCTCAAGGAAACTTTGTGCCATTTAGGATCTCTTAGGTAGGGGAAGCACTAGATTTGGCATCCTATGCAGATTGGGCGGCACTCGAGAGCCCAACTAGGGCATAACAAAGTTTAGAACCTTAATGTAATCATATTAGCACCTGTTGCTGACAATACCAATTGCCACTTGCCAGTGATCCACAAAGGCAGATTTAATTCTGCAGACCTGTGACTTGTGAAGGTAATGTCCTCCGGTGGAAGACACTCTTATTGGAAGCATGCATCACTACCCTATAAATAGCCTAATAGTTCAAAGCAGGATCTAAACTGTGAATACCTGGCTCGTGCATCACTGTAAACAGGTTCATATGGGACAGAAGTCCTTCCCTGCAAATGAAGACAAGAAAGACATTTTTTAGCTAAAAAATGTGGCAGAGCACGTAGCCCACCAAGAGAGATGGAAGGAATTGTGAGGATCAATAAGCCCATAATAAATAAAGTTTACCTCAAGATACTCATAGGTTGTACTATCTGCTGGGATAACACCATTCTTTCCACCAGCTTCAACAACCATGTTGCATAGAGTCATTCTTTCTTCCATCTTTTTAAAATTAAAAAGCAGCAAAATCATTAATAAACATTCAGAGAAAAGCAAATTAATTAAAATTGAAACAAAGAAGTTTTATGTATACTTTTACATTAAAATCAATATAAACTTACTGTCAAGCTTTCAACTGTTGTACCAACAAACTCCATTGCTTTATATGTTGCACCAGCTACAGAAATCTCACCAATAATCTAAGACATAGAAATCTCAAATGAACTACATATGAAACTTGGAAGCTTTATGAATCCAAATGATTTTAGGAACACACATAAGAGAAATAAGATTGAATGTTTCACATTATAAGCGGATTTAAGACCGAATGTAAATAAAGTACTCCGTAATATGTAGTAGCAACTTTAACAAACTTACTTGCAAAATTAAATCTTTAGCTAGCAAGTAATCAGGCATTTCACCATCCATCACAAATCTCAAAGTTGGAGGAACCTGCATTATGCAGGGATGTGGCATGTCATAATGGAAGTACATTGGAATCATCCTTATCAGCACCTTAATCCCAACTAGTTGGGGCTAGTGGCAAACTGGCAATTAATTGTATCAAATAATTAACACAAAATTCAGGCAAAAGACATTGTGGCAGTATTTTACATTCGATGCCCTTGCTATCACAACCTTCAGAAGAAGAAATAATGAGATGAAAATTTTGAAACCATCATCATTATAGGTTATTCCACAAGCATGGAAAAAACCGCAAAGCATTATCAAAAACTCCAAATGAGAGGGGGGGGGACTTGTAAACCTTAAGTAAAATCTTCCCGGTACCCAATACAAAGCCTGCATCTGTATTCCCAATTCCAGTGGCAAATTGCCCAAATGCTCCTGCAGTACATGTATGGGAGTCTGTTCCAACCAATACCTGAGAGCACAAAAGAAAACTCAGCATTGCTATGCAATGTACTACACTACTACCTTTTAGATTTTTTTTCACAAGTAAATGTGAATGACCTCTCCAGGTCTGGTATGACCCTCTTGGGCAAGAGCAACATGGCAGACACCTTTGTAATCAGGATTGGCCTACAAGGTTTAGAAATAAAGTTGCTCAGAAATAGAAAACAACCAGAAATCAAAATCTTGGACACTTTGGTTCAAATACCAATAAATGGACAGGGCATTAGCACAATACCCGGAAATCTCCAAGATCCTTAATGTCATAGAAATACTTAATACTTTGCTCAGTGCAAAAGTCCCTCAAGATATCCACATTGCGGTTAGCTCTTTCATCGGTTGTAAATATATAGTGATCAGGTATGATAACAACCTTTTCACGATCCCATACCTGGTGTTGAAATAATGACATAATCCAATTCATCATATCATAATCATCTTAGCATCTACAGAGGAATAAAAAAATCTGATCAACCGTATAAACTCCAATCAAAAAAAGAATGGATGAAACTCCATTATCAGAAAGCTTTGAACTTTTGGCTACTCTCAGCTTCTCAAGACAGTCCAAATTCTGGTTTTGAACTTTCGGCCAAACTCAATACAATTTTCAAGACAATTCAGTTCAGCTTGAGTATCAGCTAACTCAGTGGCAATTACCTTAGCATCTTGCCCAAACTCTTTCTTGAAAATTCCAATAGAACCTGGTCCACAGACATCGTGGGTCATCAGAACATCAACATTCACCCAGACATTCTCACCCGGGATCAAGTGAGACTTCTCTGAAGCCTTTGCCAAAATCTTCTCAGTCATGGTCATATCAGTCTTCACCTACATAATTAATTTAAAAACTTAAAAATAATATAATAAACGCTTAAATCCACAAAATTCCCAAGACCCATTCGACAAAATGGTAAGTGTAATAAAAACACCAACCGAGCCTGTGGCAGCAGGGGAATGTCCAGTTTGGTGTGGTGCCATAACGGACACAGTTCTATTGCAAAACTTTCTCCGGGCTGTTTGAACAGAGATGGGTAGCTGAGAGGAGAAAGCTGAGAGCCCCACATTTTTCTGTCAAATGAAAAGGGTTAGGATACAAATTAACATCATAACCCCCAATATATAAGGAAAAAAGATCGAATTTTGAGCCCATGGAAAAACCTTGCCGACGACGATGGAAGAAATGGAGGCAGTGGCAGAGGAGGCCATTTGTGTAAGGGTTGAGATTTGGGACTGCCCTGACCTGGAGATGAAAATACAAGTTTACTACAGAGTCCTACTTGGATGCAGAGCACAGACTCCACCGAGACGGCGGCCGGCGTCTAAGAAATAGGAGTGTTAATTTTTTGTAAATTTTTTTGGGTCCACCAAACCCAATCTTTGATTTTAATTAAATAAAAATTATATATTCCGTAGTATATTGTTCCATAATTAAAAAATAATATTGTGAAAAATGGAAAAAAAGACAATAATATGAGTAAAATAAAAAAATATAAACTAGAAATTTTATGCTGTATTTATATTCACAAAATATGAGTAAAATGCATATACAAAATCAATCATGCCAATATAAAATATCATACTCCATCCGTCCCAGAGTATTTGTCCACTTTCATTTTTACACACCATCCAATACACTTTTTTAATTCATTTTATCTTGTAATTTGTATATTAAAAAATTATAGAAATTATATGTTAATAATCTATATGTTAAGACAAAGCAAACAAGATCACACATGACTATATTTAGGCTTACACATTGAGAGAATTTGATGAGTCAAAGTACTTAGATGAACAGTTCCAAAAGTCAAAAGTGGACGAATATAACGGGACGGAGGTAGTACAATATTGTGAAGTATTAGTGAGGTGTATTCAATATGGAATTTTTAAGATTTTTTTTGGAATTTAAAAGTCCATGGGTATTCAATTGAGATTTTAAAAAATCTTTTAAAATTTTGATGTATTCAATTAAGATTTTAAAATATACCAATAAATCTAAGGATATTCAAAATTTCATGGATTTTTATATTAAAGATGGATTGTGAAGGATTCTATGGGCTCTAGTATAAATAAAAATGCATCCCCAAATTTCTTCATAAACATAGGGATTTTGAGAGAGACAAAAATATCCACGCTAGTTCATCTTCCGTAACTCTACATCTTTCGTTTTCATCTTCCACAAACACACATCCAGTATCTTCGATTTTTCGGGCTCCGACAATATTTACAGAAGTGCCTGGCCTGGGCTGTGACTTGGTGTTTGCAGTATGGAAACCTTGGGCAAATTGGAGCACCTTCAAACCCTTCGAGGCTGGATTTCTAGTAGATCAGATGCATTATCGTTCACCTAATTACAATAATCGCCACTCCATTATTGGACTTCTCAATCAAAATAATTGAATGTGAAATTCTGTAGATTTCTTATATAAACGTGTTCGATACATTATTTTTTGTTACACTTTTCTTTCAAATTGTAATTACTTTATTTTTAGTGTGTTTTATTTATTTATTTTAAATTTTGTAACTAGTTATTGGTATTGGAACAATCTATAGAGATTTAAAATCTAAACAAATATTGATAAAAATACATTATAATCTTTTCAAGTCTACGTAGAATTAAAAAATTTTATTGATTTTTCACAATCCATGGATTATAAAAATTCTTACAAAATCTTTTAAAATCTGAATTGAATACACTCTCCTTAATCTCTCCAACATTATTTTCCATTTTTTAAATTATTTTCTCCTCGTTTCATATCAATCATTTTTATAGATCAAAATACGTGCTTCAGTCCAAATCAAACTCTGGCCCAATTACCACTATACTCAAAATAAAGCCCAAATTGCACCTCTTATGACTCAATTCTCATTTTCCCAATACTTTAAAAAACGAATTAATGTAAATTGCTAAATCGCTAATGTTTGTTTGGTTGGGAGGAAACGGAAAAGTTTTATTTAGCTTGCTATATTTTGGAAGCTTGTTATATTTAAGAAGCCAAACTCATTTTTTAGCAAGCTTACTATTATATAACACAACCATTGGAGATAAGAAAAAGGTTGACTTTCTATACCATAGTATTTAGCAAATCAAAATGGAATGATTGGAGATGCTCTTAGAAGGAAGGTATGGGAGAGAATGGGAATTGGGGAGGGATTAGAAGGATTTCCTTCGCCCTGTTTGGTTGGGAGGGGAAGTAAATGCTTTATTTTCAATTTTTTATATTTTTATTTTTCATTTTTAAATTTTCTTTATTTTTCTATTTTTTCAATTATTATGAGAATTTTTTTATTTCATTTTTTAAATTTTTATTATTTTATTTTGAATTTTATTATTAGTTTTATTTTTATCATTTTTATTTTTTATTTTATTATATATTTACTTTTTATTTATTATTATTATTATTTTATTTATACTTTATCACTTTGATTTCTATTATTTACTTATTTCATTATTATAATTTATTATAATTATTTATAATTATATTAGTTTTAAGTTTCTATTATTATATATTTACTTTTTATTCATTCCCATTAAATTTCTTTTATTCATTCCCATTATTATATTATTTATTATTTATTTATTGCTATTATTAATATTACTATTATTTATTCATTTAATTTAACTTTATTATTTTTTATTCTATTTATTTATTATTAATTTTGTAATTACAAGGTGAAGAAAAAGTTGATAGAAGAAAAGGAAGAAGACAGAATGAAAGGAGAATCTGTCCGATTTGGAGGGATTGATGGAGGGGCTGGATGAAATTGTAGTTAACATTTTGGGTCCCCTGAGGGAAAATGTTGGGGAAATGTTCCTTTAGCGTGTAGTGGTAGGGGAAATGTTCCTTGTTCCAAGTTTCAACTGGTCATCCATGGAACCTAGTCCAACTAGGATGTTTCCATCCAATCAAATCTGGCCCGCACTCGATCCACCATGCTAGTAATTTTCTCAAGTCCACATAGTTTGTTTCTTTTGAAGGCAAGTCGTGAGTTCATCCGGGAATCCTTAAGGCCACACTGCTTACTTTGACCGGTCATCCGTGGATCACCCGGTTGAATTTGGACCAACTGACCGGCTATTGATTTGTGCACTATTACTGTGGAGCCGACCTTCACCGGTTGGGTTTGGTTGGACCGACTAGGGTTGTGGCCTGGGTGGAATACACCCATCGGCGGTCGAAAATAAACATTCTATTGATTAAATTCAAAATAAAATTTCGTTGATTCAAAATAAATATTCGAGTGATATACCTAACATTATGTACAACGTAACGTGCTAATTTGCTTGCTGAAACTTTGTGCAAATTATTTTTTCTTTTATATTGTCAAAGTTAGATTTTCGTAATTTTCATGTGTCAACTTGAGGGTGAGTATTGAAGAGCAAATATTATATATGGGCTATAATTATGTTATCGCCCTTTGTACTTATGCCTTTCTTCGGACCATGTGTATATATAATTCTCTTGTTAATAATGGAAGACAATCCGGTTTGCTAGCTTATTGAAAAGTTTGCTCTTTATATGATGTAGTATGTTTCACAGAATAGGATAAAAAATGTTTTCTTCCCTTTATGACACACATTTGTCTATGATATGTCATTTATGCCCTCATGGGTGTTGAGTAATGACTCATTATACAAATGATTCTATAAATGTGGTCATTAGTAACAAGTGTTGGATAATGAATTATAAGTTCAATGACATTTAAAATTGTTTTTAATAATGTCTTATTCTACTTAAATTGTGTAATAAGTCATTCTTTTCAAAGGCAGAGCATTTTAGAACTTTCCATTGTCAAACATTACAGTAAATAATACCAATCTTATTTAGAAAAACTGAAATATTTAAATGTTAGATGTTGTAACAATGGCCAAGAGAAATAGAAGGGAACATGAAGAATAATAGAAGGAGAGTGGAACAATTTTCTGTACTTTATTCCAAAGGCCAACATAACAATTTATAGGAAACAATCTTAGTAATCAGGAAGAAGTTGCTGGAAATATGGGCATCCCCATTACCTCCACCATTTTAGCTAACTAAATCAAGACTAATTCAAATAAAGCTTATGTGCAATGCTGGAAATATGGGCATCCCCACTATCCCCATTATTTTAACAAACTAAATCAAGACTAATTCAAATAAAGTTGATGTGCAAAGACTGATTCAACAAAGGCTAGAGAAAAAAATGCAGCTAGAAATAAGGTGCAGAGTGTAATCCTCACTGGTTTGCACAGACATAACATCAAGCCATATTTGTGTAAATTACCTTAAATTTTACAGGGACATGGCTAGCCTAACCCAAGGGAGAGATCTCCTAATAGGGGGTCCAAGCTACTGTATAAGGGGTATGGAATGTCCGTAGTCTGGATGTGGCCAGCCTCGTTGCCTATCCAAGGCCAAGCATAAGCTAGTGGTGCAATGAGGGTCGAACACACCATCTCTTTGTCTATGTCTGGGCCAACTTGGCCCAGGCCAATGTTAGATCATAAGGTGTGGATTGCGCTCATCCCTTCCATTACTTTTTTTCTTTTTTATATTCTTTTTTTACATTTAATTAGTTGAATTAAAATTATTTGAAATAAAAACATTAAATAAATATTTCATTAATATTAAAATTAAATTACAATGACATAATACGATAAAAAAAGTTGACCTAAACTCTAATAAAAAGTGAAGGGAAAAAATATTACGCTATAAAAATAACACTAAATTTAGAGTAATATAAAAAACACTAAAACAAGCCAAAATTTTCTCAAATATTAAATTTAGAAGTAATATAAAATAATTAAATATTTATTTTTAAAAATATGAAATTCAAAAAAAAAAAGTAAAATTGAAAGAAAGAAAAAGACTAAAGAAAGGAAGAAAGAAAGAAAGCAGCAAACGGAAAACAATTAAAAAAACATGCGTGATCGTCGGGATGGGAAACACGCCCATTATGGTCAAATGGGAAGAGGGCGCTGTTCCCCGCCATTGCGTTTCTATGTGAATTACGGAGTATTGAGTTCTTTTTCAATTCATTGGTCTAACACCCCTTGATTGAGGGTATCCATAAGGTGTAACATATTCTAGAGACAATTTTATAACTCTACACAATATATCTATTAAATATAATAAATTAATATTTAATTCCAGACATTCTAAAACAAAAAAACACGAGCAGTTAAATAGGGACAAAAGATTTAAATTTAGAAAATATAACATGTATAAATCATAACACTGGAAGCAACAAAGATGACACAACATAGGATTGTACGATAGGTATGTGGAAGAGAAGGAAAAACTCCATCCAACATACATATATATCATCTCATTTCCTTATTCAATACAAAGAGAACCAAACAAACAAACAGCACACTCATGACAACAACAAGGCAAGACAACACTAGATAGTCTTAGCTTGGAATGTGATGATGTGATCAAGCAGCATAGATATCTGGATTGTCACCTAAGTATTTTTCAACAGCATTCATAAGCCCCATCCACTTGTCTTTGCCTTGCTTGAATTCATCCAACCCAATAGTAGAGTCACCTTTGGTGTGGAACTCAATCTTGGTCTTGCAAATGGACCCTCCATCGCCCTTACCTTCGAGTGTCACCTCGTATCGAACGCTCTCGAGCTTTTCTCCCAGCTCATGTCCCTCAATCAACGTGTACTTGCACACCAACTTAGCCCCGTCAATCTCATCGATCCTGTTTTTAACGTACTTCTCTGTTTCTCCTGTCATCATATGTGAGAATAAAAATCTAAAACAATGATACAATTTGATAATAATTGATCTTATTGAATAGTAAATGTTTCATCCCTATGTATAGAGAATACGTGAGAAAATCATAACCATAATAGAATAACAACTGTTTAAACCAATAGAATAAGGAAAGTAATTAATTAACACTCCCTCCGTCCCACAAAACTTTTATAGTTTTGACTTTTAGGAGAGGAAGATATATAAGTTTGACCAAGGCGAAACGATGACAATTGAAACAAGCTGTGCTCGAGAAATGTCAAAATGGGTAGAGTGTAGAAGGTAGTTGAGGTAGGTTTGGTCAGATTTAAGAGATAAGTAAGGACAATTGTATCCATTTAGACGAAATTGAAATGTTTTATGGGACGGATAAAAAGTTAAAGTTGAAATATTAGAGAGCAATATTATTTCGTATTGAGCAACAATATTTGGTACAGTTATTAAAGGATTAATTACTTGAAATTAAACCAATACATATATAATAAAGATGATCAATTAAGGTCTTAGGATTAATTACTGACCTTCGACGTAATTGATTTTCTTAACGGTACCGGCGCTAGAACCGTCTCCTTGAACGATCTCAACGCTCTTGACCAAAGCTGGCACCACCTTGGGAAAGAGGTTGTGTGAGTCCACAAAGAAGGCTTTGAACAACCTTGCAGGTGCAATGGGGGATTCGACTGAATCGGTGTAGGTTGTCACGCCCATTGTTTTTTGTTTTTTGGGTCTTTTGGGGATTTGTATATAATTAGTGTTCAAAACTACAAAGGATTTGTTTATGTGGAGTTGTGGGATTGTTGGCGAGATTGGGACGCTACTTATAGGACGAGTGACACTAAGGGTTGGTGACAAATTTCAACATTCTTGACTTTGGTTTCCATTATTCATTGCTTTTCTAGATGTTCAAAGTCTTCTCTTTTTTCAATTCCATCCCAATTTCAGTGGGAATAATGCTAGAAATTAACGTTAATGTTTTGAGTAAGTTATTTACTGTCAGCATTTCGCTTTGGCATTTTCAAATTAATCTGTACCGTTGAAATTTTATTCAAAATGCTAACGTTAATCTCTAACGATATTCCCAAACAAGCACAATGGGCGCGGATTCCCATTCTTTTTATTTCTATTTTTAAATATCATATTAATAATTTCTTTAAATTAATCTA
Organism: Cuscuta campestris; assembly: GCA_900332095.2. NCBI lineage: Eukaryota > Viridiplantae > Streptophyta > Magnoliopsida > Solanales > Convolvulaceae > Cuscuta > Cuscuta campestris. The sequence continues at coordinate 493,929 of OOIL02000283.1, read as the reverse complement.
AAACAAAATTTGAAACTAAAAAGTGGAATTAGAAACTAAAAAAAAATCAATAAACACAATATGTAATAATGTCATCCATGATATATATGTGGTGTGAAATTTGCATTAAATAGTACAAAAACATATGTTTTTTTAATTTTCAATGTAGTATTTAAACTTTTTTATTTCCAAAATAGTACTTGAACAATGTATAGTGACGGGAACAATGTCCAGTGGTGGTAGATATTTAGTTTGAACAATGTCCAATGACTAGTAGACATTGAACAGTAGTACTACATTAGAAAATAAAAACATATGATACTGCATTGGGAAAATTACTATGTTTTAGTACAATTTAGGTAAATTGCTCATAAGTGATTCTAATGGTGGATTTAAGGTTCACATGGACTTTTCACACACACACAAATATATAAATTTTAAAAATACTAATTACAATATTTAAAAATACTTATTTAACATATATCAATATATAAATGTCCATCATAAACTTTAGACCCATCTAATAATTCGCGGTGATGATCTATGGGCTATGGAGTACTGAACAACTTTAAAAATTTACCAAAGTGGTTTATCGATTTTTGTTTTGGATTTTTTACCAAAGTGACTTTTCCTATTAAAAGCTTCATCCGATCACCGCGTTTTGAATTGCAAAGGATAGTTAATCATAAAAAGTTGTTACTCGTAATTTATGCACCAATTTAACAACTTAAGTTGCTTTTTTGTTTTGAAAATTCTATAAATAATCTTTTATAAGTAAGAATTTTCTATACACGGAGTATAATCTTTAATTATAAAGTAGGAAAAACTATTTAAAATAGTCCTAATTTTACTCCGTCTTTTAAAAATAATCTTATCTTTCACTGTAATGTATAATATTTCCAATTTTACTGAAATTTGCAAGTTTTAGACAGCCGTTAAGTTGCTAACGGCGGGTTAACGAAACGGTTTGTTTTGCGCAAGAAAATAAAAGTTGAGATTATTTTGGTGAACTTTCGTTTTAATTTTTTTTGAAATTTTTATTTAAAATTTTAAAATAACTTTCTACATGAGTTTCTTTTTCCTTTTTTTAAATGTTATTCTTATTTTATAAAAAATAAAAATAAATATAAAAATATCAAAAATGAGAAAAATAATCATAACCATACAAGATTAAGAAATAAATAAGCTAAGGTAATCAATAAAAATTAAACTAAAATTGAAAAGAAACAAAATAAAAAGATAACGAGTGGAGTGCTTTAACATTTTACACACTATATAGAGTATTAATGCATTACTAATTTTTTTTTGAAAGAGCACGTAAAATTAGGAATATTGACATATTGTAGATAACTTTTCCTAAAAATAAGAAGAAGCTAGAAGTACATTATGGAAGAAAGACCAAAATAATATATCCCTTGAAAAAATTCGCCACACATTCCGTGTAATCCTACCAATAATTCTCTCTCATATCTTCTTCAAGAGCCACACATTCACCCTTGTTTTTTTGGAAGAAAGACCAAAATAATATTAAAACATTGAAAATATACCAAAATAAGACTTCTATAATTTTATTCTCAAAATAGTACTTACATTACCAAACATGGTCATGTACATTATCAAAAAAAATATAGTAATGTGCACATGTACAGTGCCACATTACCACATGACAAAGTCCTATTTCGAAAAAAAACATGAAAGTTCTATTTTGCTACTTTTCTCTATGTCTTAGTCCTATTTAGGGTGATTTCTATTGTTTTAGAGAAAAAAAGAGTAGAGAATATGAGAAAAAGAAAAAATGACGAGTCAAAATTTAAAAATTGAAACATATAAGATTATAATTTGATCTAAAGTAACCTAATAGTAATTTGGAAAACCGGCTTCAAATACTTTCTCAATATTTCTTTAAAGTTCGATTATTTTTGTGAAAAAATAAAAAATTTAAGTACCAAAATGATATATCACCCATAAAATGAATCAAATTTCGAACGTAGTAGTGTTATTATATGTGGGAGTATGACTTTAGTTTGGGTCTTTGGGATTGATATGACACAATTACATTAGAGGTCCGTTTGGTACACGGAATTGATGAAATTGGAATTGAATTGGAATTAAAATTTTATGGAATTCAATTCCATAGAATTGAATTCACCAATTCCAATTCATTTTTTGCACTACCAATTCCAAATCTACATAATTTTTGTGCTACCAAACACGAAAATTAGAATTGAAGTCCTCAATTTCAATTCCATAATTTAAATTTCGTGTACCAAACGGGACCTAGGTGAACTTTTGACCATTCAGTGTAAACTTTTGAAATGTGTTCTTGAACCGGAGTATAACTTTTTGAAAACTTGCAGATAACATCCAATTAGTATTCATTAACTCACTCGTGATTGTTGATATTTAATTTATGCATTGACTTAAGCATACTTGACATTAAATTATTTCTTATACTACCAAAGACATATTTCGGAATAACGTTAGAGATTAGTGTTAACATCTTGAATAAAATTTTAACGGTGCAGATTAATTATTTTGAAAAGATTAGCACTAAACGCTGCCTGTAGAGTGTAGATAGCATTTTCAAAACGATAACGCTAACTTCTAACGTTATTCCTAAACAGATCCTAAAACTTATCCTCTTCATATGATCTAAAAGGTTTTAATTAGAACTCATTAACATAAGATTTGGAACATAAAATTAGATTTGTTTCAGATCTAATATGGTTTGATCTAACCTGAATCTTTTTTTTATTTGAGATTAATTTTTTATTTTAATTACAATAAGAACAAACAATCTGAATAAGTTCTGAATGTTAAATGTTGAGGAACAATTGGAACTCGAAGATGGTGAGTGTTCATTGATACAAATGCCCATAAAGATGAATACGGGTGATACAAACGATGAGCCAGCACGGTGATATAAACGAGGAGACTAATACAAAATACACACAAAAATATATACACGCTAACAAGTTCAATAAAACAATAGTCTAAAGATTTCAATTCATAGGCTCACTTTTGTAATTTTGTCAACATGGCCAGAAGTTTCGCCATCACATTTTCATAGCGATTCTAGAATTTCATTTTCGTCAGTTGTCATCTCTTTGACGAATAACAACGAGCTAGGGTTGGCACATCGAAAAGATCCTTTGTAAACACATCAAATACTCTCTCCCTCACTAAAAGATCTTTCACTTTCAATTTTTTTGTTGTCCCCAAAAAATGTTCCTTTATCTATCAAAAAACCACTTTTACTCCTTACATTTTCATACTCTACCTATCACATTATACCTTATTACTAATATTTTATCCATCACATCTTATTTTTACCCATCACCTCAAGGTATTATTTGGAAAGTCAATACAAAAATATTTTCTCTTAATTTCCCAAAAAGTCAATAAGGAAAACTTTTTAAGGGACGGAGAAAGTATTTTTACTCGGTTCCTAATTCGTATTTGAGTGTGTGTGTGTCTGTATATATACACACATGCATACACACACACATATATGTGTGTGTGTAGAGTGATTAAGGTAAGAACGGTCTTAATAGTGAGAAACGAGAATGGTGGGCTTATGGTTCAATGTGATGTATTTTAAACTTATAGTAATGTATTTTCGGTACTAGTAGAAAAGTTTGATTTATTTACAAAATAACCATCGTCCTTAAATCTAACTCCATCCGTCCTTGAAAAAATCTTCATTTTTTAACTTTTTTTTTCAAATAGTGACACCCTTTGGCTTTTAATAAACAACGTTAAAAACTATATGAGTGTCAAATAGTGACACCCTTTAACTTTTTGTGGGTTTATCTTAAAATTATAATTTTGATGTATCAAATTTTTCTAAAAGGATTTTGCTTTTAATAAACAACATTAAAAACCATATGAGTGTCATTTTTGAGACTTAATAAAAAGCAGGAAAATTCTATTTGTAGTCACATTTGTACCCCAATGATTTACCCTGACATTAAATATAAGTGCAAAACTACTATAATATCAGTGTTGCACTTGCATTTTGTATCAGGATAAACTTTTGGAATACAAAATGGGGTGAAAATAGCAAATCCTAAAAAGTAAAGTGACAATAATATAGAAGCAAAAAAGGGAATGCCATTTTTTTTTATAAAAACAAATACGGAGTAGTTAGGTCTCATTCAAATTTCTGCACTCGATGAACTTTATTGGGATGTTTTTTTCTTAAGGTGTTGCATCAATTTAGGTTTTGACCATAGAGATTTTGGATTCACTTATCACATTATAAAATGTGAATCTTTGTGTCAAGTGACAATCAAGTGAGATGACATGGGAAAAAAAATCGATCACAAAAATAATCCTTATTAATTTGATTTAATGGAGTGGCGATATCATTTAATTTGAAAATATTGACGTAAAAAAATAGATTAACAATACAAATTATTCCAATTTATAAAACATTACATGGATAACTCATTACACTGGAGGCAAGACACACGATGGACCCAACATCTAATTGTATGGTACATATGAGGAAGCTAAGAGAAGAGAAAACTCCATCCAAGCCAACATATATATCATTTAATTTCCTTATTCAACTTAAAGAAAACCAAACAAACACTCATGATGACGACGACCACAACAACAACAAGACAGTGAAGACATTAATCATAGGTATTAAGCGGCATAGGTCGATGGGTTTTGAAGCAAGTAATTCTGAACAAGTTGAACCATCTGAATCCATTTCTCTTTGTCTGTGTTGATTTCCTCCTCCGTAATCACAAATCCATCCTTGATGTGATACACACTTTTGGCCTTGCAGATGCACCCGTCTCCGTCACCCTTGCCTACGAAAGACACCTCGTATATGACACTCGCCAGCTTTTCTCCCAGCATATCTCCCTCGAACATCTTGTTCTTGTACGCCAACTTCTCCTCGTCGATCTCCATGATCTCGACTGTAAAATACTTCTCTTTATCACCTGTTGTGTATAAGATACGTATCAGATCAGATCAGAACTAATTAATCACACACTCTCAATCAGTACGTACATATTATATATATTAACGACCAACCAACCTTCTTTGTAATAGGTCTTCTTAATGGTACCGGCACCACCATCACCTTGAAGAGTGTGAATGTTGGTGACGTAACCAGGCAAGACCTTTGGGAAGAGTTGGTCTGAGCCAACGGACAAAGCTTTGAACAGCCTTTTAGGTGCAATGGCGGTTTCAACCTCATTGGTGTGGATTTCCACGCCCATTGTGACTTGTTCTTTTGGGGATAATTAATAAGAACAAATGAAGGATTTGATAATGTCTTTAGTAATTAGCTTGTGAATTGTGATGAGATTGTCGCCAAAGTTGTGGCGCTATTTATAGGACACAAGTGAGATCGAGTACTATGGGTTGGGGACAATTTTCAACACTAGTCTTTACTTTGATTTCCATTAGTATTTTATTGCTATTCTAGATGTTCAACTCATTCTTCTATCAAGTCCATCCATTCTATTTGCTTGTGTGCATATTGATATTCCCTCCTTCCCAAACTTGAATAAAAACAAAAAACAAAATAAAATTAGGGTTCTTTTTTTCAAGAATGAGTTTTTTATGTAAGATCTTAAGTTGATCAATTTCGGGTCATTTTTTGTAATTATTTTGATACGAGTCTATAAGATGTGATGTAAGACTTTTTTTTTGTTTGGTCGAGACATCGGTATATTATTCAAGTCTGGTTTTTTTTCAATTAAGATTAATAAAAAGTAGTGCTTCGTTTGTTTTTTAATTTTTGCTACATGGATTGGTGACGTACAACCAAAAAATAAAAAATAATATGATTGGCATTAATTTTAAAAAGTACAGAAAGAATGTGAGTCACAAAAAATTACAAATACGATTTTGGATAAAATATAATGACATAAAAGAAAATAAAAATAGATTAAAAATTAAAGATTAACGTATTTATTTTTTAATTGAAATATGAAATTTATAAAATAAAATAATCATTTTAACATTTTTTTGTTTTATAAATATGAAATTTCCAGAGTTTCTTACAACTCTTTCCAGTTTTTTCATCTCCTTCAAATTTTTTTATATTCTTTCAATTTCTTCTAACTCCTTCTAGTTTCTTCTAACCCATTCAATTTCAAGTTTTTTCAACTCTTTCTAATTTCCTCCAATCCTTTCTAGTTTCTTGACTTTCTTCTAACACCCAACTCTATTTTTCCTACCAGAAAAAGACAAAGCCGGATGTTAAATGGAACGTAGTACTTTGTATATTATTAATAGAAATCACTCTAAATAGGACTAAAACATAGAGAAAAATATCAAAATAGGATTTTCATTTTTTTTTCCCGAAATAAGACTTCACACTGTGGTAATGTGGTTGTAATGTTGCACTGTACATGTGTACATTACTATACTTTTTGGTAATGTACATGACAATGTTTGGTAATGTAAATGCATTTTAAGTCCTATTTCGGAAATAAAAACATGAAAGTCCTATTTTGGTATATTTTCAATGTTTTAGTCCTAGTTTGTTCTTTCTTCCTATTATTAACTGCTATATTATTTTTTCTAATTTTGATGTTAGTGTCTATTATATATTTATACTCCGGGGTACTAAAAATCATATTAGACATATATTTTATTAAATGCTCTAAAATATCATATTAAAGAAAATTTACAAAATCGAAAGAAATTTCATTTCATCCGTTTGTGACACAAATTAAAATACAAGAAATCACCTTAAATAAGAGTAAAATATAGAGAAAGTACTTAAATAAGATCTTGGTATTTTTATTCCCAAAAAAGAAGTTTGCATTGTGGTAATGTGTACTGGATATGAACATCTTATAATACTCTTTTATGATGTATGTTGTCATGATTGACACTGTATATATGTATTTTAATCCTTATTTTGAAAAAAAATTAAACTCTATTTTGGTATATTTTTCAAAATTTTTTTATATTTTAGTCTTTTTTTTTCTCTAAAAATACTACCCCGTAGTTTGTTAATAGTTAATACGGACTATTCCAGAAGTCTTTTAAAATCCGTACTTTATGGCGTATATCAATAAATAATGTGTGAGTTTTTCAAAAGATATATTGAATTCAGGAATCCTTTAAAAAAAGTTTACATTCAATACTCAAGAAGTTTTCAAAAGTTTATGTTTCATAATATTCTTCTCATTTGACTTTTCTTGGTCAAAGTTTGTAAACTTTGACTATGATAAGTGGAAAAAATACATTGTATTAGGAAATAACTTTAATATGAATATATTCATTTTGAAATATAGTTTTCAAATATCAAATTTTTATAAAATATATCCATGTATAAATAAAGAAAATAGCGATCAAAGTGTAATCTTGGAGACCGTAAAAAGTCAAATGGGAAGAACATTTTCGAACGGAGGGAGTAATTTTTTTTCTATCCCTATACTTTTTTCAAAAGGGCATCAGCATGAGATGACAAAAAAACATCCGTAATAAATTTATTTCGGAGTAGAAATGGGATAAAAATATAATCTTACTTTTAGATTCTATTTTTGTAAATTTAAATATTTCACTTTCATATTCTAGATTTATAACTTTTATATTTTCTAATTTTATCACTAGTAAGTTATTTTTAATAGGGAATTACTATTTATGAATTCGAGCACTATTTTAGTTTAATGAAATCACCCAAAATATGAGTAGAACATATCCATTATTGATCCCTAATCCGAATGACATGTTTTAACTTCAAAATAGTACTACTACACTATGAAAATGAAGTGACACTATATGAGTAGAACATATCCATTATAACTCTTGCACCTCCACAAGACCTGTCGTGGCAACACAAAAGGTATAGTTTTACAATGCATAAGTTGTCAAAGTTCTACATGAGATTATTGTATTTTTCTTGGAAGACAATCTAGTGTATAAGCTGAATATCAGGCCGTAGCAAATACTGTTGAAGAATCAAGCTGAATTCATAATTTCTTTCTTGAGCTTCACCAACCTCTTAGCAGAGCCGCTTCTATCTTCTGTGACAATATTAGTGTCGTGTATCTTTCAACAAATACGATCCAAGATCATCACACCAAACACGTTGAAGTGGATATTCACTTTGTTCGCGACAAAGTACCTCTTGGACTGGTCTAAGTATTACATGTTCCTTCATCTTCCCAGTTTGTTTATACTTCAGGGTATCTTCACTAAAGGGCTCTCATATCTCTTATTTCATGACTTCAGAGAAAGCCTCAGCATTCATTCTTCATCTCTTAGGCCGCACAGAGCATGCTAAATATAGTAAATATATTTATTTAATATTGTTTCCTTTTGTATAAAAATTCTTTTATCCACTCATACCTTTTGTATATTCTTATCATGTATAGGAATAGTTAGGAGTAGTATATATATACCCCATGTACTCTAAATTGATTTTTGAATCGTTCAACTATTTTCATTCTTCAATGCCATTATTTTTTAAAAATCAAATCTCACCTACCCAATTTCTCTATATGTCCTCATTCTAAAATTTCACGAACTTTACTCGTTTCAATTATCATTGTTTCTCTTTTGTTAAACATTAACGATTTCTCTTCTCAAAAGTTAAAACTAGAGAAGTTTAGTAAATCGATGAGAGCAGTAAATATTAAAAAATAAAAAAATAAAATACATTCCATTTTTACTAGCTGGTCGATGCAAAAATCATTTGGTTTTGTACTGAAACTAAACTGGAACCTAATTCTAAGACCGGAGACCCATCCAGAATTTCACTAGTCTAGATAGTCTAGTTCCATTTTTTTTAGAGCAATGCTAGGGGTACACCAAAGGTGTACCCCAAATGTACACCACCCCCTTCTCCACCACTTATTTTTATTTTATTTTTATTTATTCATTTTTTTTTGAATTTCTTGCCTTTTTTCGTGGACAAGGAGGGGTGGGGGACAAATGGGGTACACATTTGGTGTACCCCTAGTCTTTTTCATTTTTTAAGGGCCTGTTTGGGAACAACATTAGAGTTTAGAGTCAGAGATTAGAGTTAGAGATTAGAGTTAGCTATTAGCTGTTAGCATCAGAGTTAATGATTAGCTTTTTGGTTTTTTATCGTTTGGTAATTGAATTTTTTTGAAAGTAAATAAATTCCAAATTACTAAAATACCCAATTGAATTTACACAATTTAAAGTTTAAAAACTAGCTGAGTTTAATATTATTGGTGTGAAAATTACTCTGTACTTTTAATAAATTATAATTGTTGTTACATCGAGAAAATTACCTCGTTTTCAACTGATTTTACAAAAAAACACACAGCATTTTTCTTTTTATATAGAGCATTACATCCATTAAAAAAGACCATTACAAATACAAATCGGATAGAAATGATTTTTTCTAAAAAATTTAAATCAGCCCAGCAATTTTACATTATACCCGAATGGGCCCTAATCCACATCTACTTTGGCAGCAAGTGGCGGGTTTTCTTCCTCGTTTCCTCCACTGCGTTGGAGATCTCTTTACTTGTAAAGTTATGCCATTAAATAATACGGAGTACAGAGTAAATGTATTGATGAAATTCTCGAACCTGTATTGATGGGTAAAAGAGTAAAATCAATCTCAAACGCTCAATTTTGTGCTAGAACGCTGGGGAGCCTGAGCGTCTTGCGTTTAGCGCTGCGGAAGAATAGGAAGGGATAACGCAGACGAAAAACGCTGGTAATCAGTCGGAAAACAAACATCTAAAATCGTAGACTGCAGCTTTTTACTAATAAAAAGCTAATCCCAAACGGAACCTAAGGCTCCGTTTGGAAAATGGCATTTCGGCTCAAGATTGGCTTCTTTGATTATACTTGGCTGTTTTGAATAGTCAAACAGCTAATTTAAGTGTTTGGATAATGGCTTCTTTGTTTAGCAGCTTGGTCTGAACAGCCAAGATTCAAAATGCCAAGAAGAGGAGCGTTTATGTTCGGCAGTTCATTCTTTTCCTTTAGTGCCCTTTTTCAAGTATTTTCCTTTAAATAAGTATCTTTGTTTATTAAAATTAAAAACAGCAACTTCGTTATACACGAAGAAAAAACTGCTTTGATCCTTCAAAAAAAATCAGCAGTTTTACTATGTTGTTTGTCTTTCTTCAAAGCCAGGTTCTCAATACTCAATCTAAATTACTATGAAAAAAATATGATGTCTTCTCCTAGATCTAAGCATCGTGCCATAGAGAAAAAAATTATAAAGATTCAGTGCAATTGATATTCACAATATATAAGAAACAAGAATGAAAAATAAACAAAAAGAAATAAAATAAAGATGCCTCGAAGTGAGATAAAGATGTCATTTATGGAGAAAAAAGACGATGTAGGTAAAAGTTTGAGAAAAAGTTGGAAAGAATTGAGTGAAAAAATACTCCATACCGAGTAAAGAATATAATGGGTACCCAAAATGATATAAAAAAAAGTAATATGTATACAAAAATTTAAGTTACCTAAAAGTAATAAATGAAAAAAATTATGTATATATAAAATTAAATTTTATATATAAATATATATATATATATATGTGTGTGTGTGTGTATATATATACACACACACACATTAAAAAATAGAGTATGTAGTATGTCCTTAAAGGTAATTTCATTCGCAACAGCTAATTATGACCAGCTAAGTTTGCCAAACATTTTTTCGTAACAGTCAATACAATCAGCCAGTCAAAACAGCCAACTCAACCAGCTATTCAAACCTGCCAACACAAACAGCCAAGAGCCAACATCCAACTACTATTTTCCAAACAAGGCCTAAATCTGATTTGGCAAGCGTTTCGGTCCGACTTGAATTTTGTACACTCCTCCGGTCCCTACTATAATCGGGCCCGATTCATGTTGACTCAACCTAACCGGACTCAAAGGTCTCCTGCCTTTAAAAAAAATACTGTAAAAACCTTGTGCGGTCGACCCTCTCTATCTGATAGGGTTTAGGGTTTGAAAGCTGAGCCATGGCAATCAAAGGCAAATCCGGCAGCGGCGATCGCTCCATGATTTCTCGCATCTCGGAGTCCTCCGTAATCCGGAAAGGCAAGAGCGCTGCTTATGACGCGGCCTATGTAGGCAAGCGTTTGGCGAAGAGCACCGGCAAGGCGGCATGGATCGCCGCCACCACTTTCATCATCATCGCCGTCCCACTCATCATCGTAATGGACCGTGAACAGATGCTCAACGAACTCGATCTCCAGCAGGCAAGCGTCTTCGGCACTCCTCCGCCTTCCTCCGCCGGCCCGCCTCAAAAGTAATCGAATCTTTCAATTTTAGGTTTCTGCCCTTCCGAAATTTAGATGATTTTTTTTCTTCCTGGGCGGTTTAATTTTTGTGTAATCGTGTTTGTGTTTAATCTATCTTACTCTTGGAAATCGATTTACTTATATATCGATTGTTTGAACTTTTTTTGTGATGTTGCTTTGATTCATTCATGTGGCCTCCTGCTTTTCAATTTCCTCCGTTTGGTACACGAAATTCAAACTATGGAATTGGAATTGGATACAACAATTCTAATTCTGCAGTTTGGTAGCACAAAAATATATTGATTTGGAATTGGTTGTGCCAAAAATGGATTGGAATTGGAGAATTCAATTTCTTCCAAATGAATTCAATGGAATTTCAACTCCCAATTCAATTCCAATTCCGTGTACCAAACGGATCCTATGTCTGATTCCAAAATTTTGATTTTTTGTACGCAAGCAATGGCAACTCTCTTTGAAGCTTTTATGCATGATATTCATGGAAATAATATTTGAGTGTTTCAAAATTGTTTGTCCAAATTCTTTTGAGAATCTTAAACGATTCTTTATGGGGATCGTTTTTCGTTTACTGCTAATTCAGCACTCTCGTTGTTCATAGGGTGTGTTTTGTTGGAGGGGAAGGAAACTGCCCCTCCCGAGCATCCTTCATTTGGAGGGTGGACAACCGAACTTCTCCCTCCTCTCCCCTTTACATTTGGAGGGTGGGGAGAGGTGGGAATTTCGGAACCACCCTTCAAATGTTTTGCGGAACATTTTCCCTCTCCCCTTTTCAAACACGTAACTGCTTGGATTATTGTCCGAATCTGTTAGGTATTTACACCATACCATCCTGTTGTGTTAATTTCGAATCGTATTCCCCTCCTCTTTACACTTGGTAATGAAAAAGCTTATGAGCTTTGAATGCTCTTACTAGACTATATTTGAACTTTCCATCTCTTGAAACTGCTAGTAAATGTAATGTCCTGTCTTCACCATGACATTCTTCAACTTATGCTGTTCTATCTGCTTGAAAACCGAGTAATGCTCTTTGCAAACTGTCTGCTGCCGAGGGCAAGTCGTTGATGCTTATAAGCTTTTTTGTTTACAATGCATCGATATGTTTGTGTTTTAGCTCTGTATCCTTCATCACTATCATCATAATCTATGATGATTTTTTGTTTTTGCTTTTTTAAAGCTTTGAATCAAGTTTTAGTGGTTTGGATGAATCTTTGATGGATGGGTGTTGTGAGATCTGAACTTGAACAACCAACAGAAGTTAAAATGCACCCTCATACTTGTCTTCAAATCTTTATTTATTGTTATGATCACATTGAAAATCTAACATTATTCCTTATTTATATGTAATGGCAATGCTAACTATCTTAAGTAAAAGTCTTTATAAACTAGTTTGTGAAAATTTTCTTTGGCTTCGTCCAACTGCATTGTTCTTGAAAAATCAATAAAACTGTGTATAGGAAATGACCCATGAAAAGATTTGGGATTGATTGGGATTAGTTTAAATTAAATAAACCAAAATTAAGCAATTACAGAGTAAAAAGAAACTAAAAAGAATGAAAGTTGTAGAATTACCTCTTTTTTCGTAATATTTTGAATTGCCTCTGGCTATGTTCTCATCAAACTATTTTTTACTTATTCTTATTGGAATCAGATTAGATTAGATCAGATTAGATTAGAAATAATTTTAAATATAACTATATTCAGATTAGATCAGATCAGATAAAAATTTATTCCAATCAGATCAGAAATGTTCTCATCAAACTATTTTTTATTTATTCTTATTGGAATCAGATTAGATTAGACCAGATTAGATTAGAAATAACTTTAAATATAACTATATTCAGATTAGATCAGATCAGATAAAAATTTATTCCAATCAGATCAGAATCAATCAGATCAGGTGAAGAGAAAATGGTCTCAAAAGGGCTAAGTATGAGTGTGATAATGATTAAAAATTTAAAATACTGAGTAAGCATTTTCTTATCATTTAAATAAGCATCTACCGAGTATTAAACAAGTACTTAGGTAGGTAGGTAGGTAGGGGTATATGGTAATGCCACATTCGCTCACCATCTTGTTTGACTCTTAAACTCTGATTAAGTTTCAAATTATTTACGTGGAAGATATTACAATAATTTGAATCACATACTGATACTGCTTGTTTAAGAACAAATACTCTCTTTGTCCGCAAATGATATTCTCATTTAAATTTTCACGCTCTCAAATGTAAAACGCTTACTATTAATATCTACATTTATACATGGATATATTTTATGAAAATTTTATATTTCACAACTACGTTTCACAAGGAAACTATTGATATTACATTTATATCGAAACACAATGTATTTTTTCATATATGGGGATCAAAGTTTACAAACTTTGACCAACAAAAGTCAAACAAGAAGATCATTTTCGAGCGGAGGAAGTAGTGTATAAGCTACCAGTTATCTCCACAAGTACAGCTCCCACTCAAGAATGTATGGTATCTATTAACATCCCTAACTACAATCTCCATCTCCACCACTCTGCTAACATACTTGAAAGCTTCATGGCAGTCCCTGCAGATCCTCAAATTCTTCACAATCCTCAGAGGTTTACCACAGGGATTCACCCCACTCAACAGCCCAAATGCCAGTGCCAGTTTCTCACTGTGTTGCCACAACACTTCTGCTTTGTGACTCTCATCCACATCATGCATCATCTCATTCCAAACAGGCACATACCCAAGCCTCTCAATCTCCCCCTTCAACTCCCCCAACTTGTGGTATATCTCCTCCCTCCTCTCGTGGGCCCGGTCCTCGGCCGAGAACACGTGGACCTCCCCGCGTACCTCGACCCAGCTCCGCCCCCCCTCCTTTCCGACCCCTTTCTCCTTCATTGTTTTCCAAACGTGCCTCACATGGTCCCACTTCCCAGCGCCCGCGAATGCGTTTGCCAGGATGACATAAGCTGAGTCATCGTTCGGGTTGATCTCAAGCAGCCTGTCTCTCATCTTCCATGCCATGTCGGTCTCCCCATGGTGCGCGCTGGTGGACAGCAGCGCGCGCCACACGGCGGCGTCTGGCTTGAAGGGCATTGTGGAGGCTAGGGTTTCGGCGGGGCCCAGTTCGCCGGCTTTCCCCATGGCAGTGATCAAACATGTGTAGTGCTCAAGCCAGGGCTCCAAGTTGTAGTCTTCCTGCATCGCCCTGAACCATTCTTTGGCCTCTTGGGACAGTCCGGCGTGGCAGAGTGCGGTCAAAACAGCCAGGAAACAGTACCCGTCGGGCTTCATACCGCGACTCTGCATTGCCGCGAAAAGCTCAGCCGCGTTCTTGGAATCCCCTTGCTGCGCATACGCTGACATCATCGTGCTCCATCCTACATCGTTCAATGATGTTTCCAGTTCATCGAAAACGGCGCGAGCTTCCCTTATGAGCCCACATCTCCCATACCCATCAATCAGCGCGCTTCGGACAACCACATCCGAATCCAAACCGGTTCTTGCGGCGTGCCCGTGGAGTGTCCTACATTGCTCCAAGAGAGCCATCTCTGAAGCAGCCCGCAATGTTGCCGAGACACTGTGGGTAGTGGAAGCCACCCCACACCTCTTCATCTCAAGAAAGTAAGACATAGCCTCAACGGGTCTGCGGTTCTGAGCCAAACCCACAATGATCGAGGAGAAACAGACCTCATCCCTGTCAAGCATTTCGTCGAACACCTTCTGTGCATTGTCTAGAAAGCTTGTTTTACAGTAGAACGAAACGAGTGCGGAGGCCGTGAAGGGCTCGGACGAGAGGCCGAGCTTGTGGGCCATGGAGTGGAGCTGGATCCCGAAGGAGAGAGCGGAAAGGGAGGCGCAGGTTTTGAGGAGGGCGGAGAGAGTGCGGTGGTTAGGAAAGAGGCGGCCGGGGCGGCGGAGCATGGAGAGGAAGTGGTGGAAGGAGAGGGTTGAGTCGTGGAAAGTGGAGATGAGACAGGTCCAGGAAACCACATTGGGATTGGGGATGGACTGAAATATGCGGATGGCGTCGGAGCGGCGGCCGGACTTGGAGTAGAGGGTGATGAGATTGTTGAGCGCCCCGCGGTCGGGGGACGCGCCGCCGGATCTGAGGACTCGCGCGTGGGCGCATCGTGGGTCGACTACCAGTGCCTTCCCAGATGATGATGATGATGATGCACTCATTTCCGCCATTATTTTTGCTCTACCCTCTCCCACATTTACATTGCTTCATTTTAAAAAAATTAAGGAGTCTATGGATTTTAACACTATGGATTTTGTTTGATTTTCTCTCAAAAAATGCTTATATTTTCATTTTTAGAAATCTCTTTTCACAACCCTAGATTTCTATAGACTTCCACCCTTTTATCCTCCGGCGCCTTTCCATCTGTCCTCCAGCGTCCATATGTCCGTTCGTTCTCCATCCACCCGTTCTCCAGCGACAATCTGTCCGTCCCTTTGCGAGTTTTTAGTCTGTCTATCCTCTAGGCTCCAGCATCCGTCCACGCGTGTCGCCCTGTCATCCACCAGTGTTGTTCGTTTCCTAGTGTGGTTACACGGTGATCGACATCCCTATTGGACTTCACTATTGGACTCTCGAACACAAGTGATGTTTGGATTCTACATATTTTTCAAACTTCACATGGATTCTTCAAATTTTCAAACTCTACATGCATTTTACAAAAAAAAAATCAACCATGGATTCTACAAATTTTTCAAATCCATTAACTTTTTAAAATAAAAAAAAATCCAATAAAATTCTAATTGAATACATCCCCCTAAAAGTTCTAACCTTTCTCTAAATCCCTCTTGCCCATCACTTGCCTCTGACTCTCCCTCCCTCCTCCCCCACTCCTTCGTCGATTGGCTACAATGAGCCAATTCGGGGGTTGGGGGACAAGGGAGACTGAGGACGGACAGGGGGTATATGAGAGGTTAAGGGATAGAACAATTGATTTTTTAAGTGGAGGGGCAAGCATGAAAGTTATGAACAACGGAGTATCAATTTTTTTCAAACGGTGCACTGTAAATATTCATTTTCATCCCATGACATTAGAATTCAATGTCAATGGAATTAGTTCATATA
Organism: Cuscuta campestris; assembly: GCA_900332095.2. Lineage (NCBI taxonomy): Eukaryota > Viridiplantae > Streptophyta > Magnoliopsida > Solanales > Convolvulaceae > Cuscuta > Cuscuta campestris. The sequence continues at coordinate 477,639 of OOIL02000283.1, read as the reverse complement.
CTCCGTATTACACGTTTGAATATACGGTGTTAAATGTATATTCGTTGAAAACATCCATTCTCGCTATTTTCAAATCATATTATTTTTTAAACTGAGACCAAGAGAACACACCTTAAATCTCATCACTCAAAAGAGGCCAAAATGCAAAGGCAAACACCTCACATAACCAATAACAAAAGAGAGGCACAAGAGTATGGGTATGAGCTAAAATAAAAACATGTGAGCATATGATATAACCATGAGCACACATGATGGACATGAATACATGATATTATGCAACTTACTAAAGTTGTTAGACCAATTTGAGCTAAATGGTGTGCACTAGTGGAGAATATGATATTTGATGAACCCAAAGAATTTGACAAATTGGAGGGCCATATTATATGAGAAATTGAAAAGAAAAAAAGAAAAAAAAAAAGAGAGAGATGGCATTCACATGGGCAATTGCCAATTGGGAAGAAAGGCCAAAACCCCTGTAGGGCTATTTTCCAATCATTTTCATTGTTGACAAAAATGGATTCTTTCTTGCATCATCCCTCCCAAAAAAATTAAAAACAAAAGAAAATTACTTAACATTCATTAACAGCTGGCACCCCCACCAACCCACAAAAAAAAAAAAAAACCTACCCAAACTCCCAATCAGTTCTTCACCAACATAAGTCCAACTCCAGTAAGATGTCAAGTATTTTTCCCTCTGATGGAATTAACATAATGCAGTACATGTTTCAGCTAAGAACCCAGCTGCTTTTCCTTTAATAATCTGCAGGACACCGCGAACCAAAAGACAAAAAAATGGCATAAGAAACCGACGAACATAATACTCTGGTAACACTATTCCATATTTCAATGGTTGTACGCGTACATACCGTCACGTTTCTTTGTTAAACTCCTCACAAACAGCAAGCAAGCGATTAAAAATCCCACTCCTGCAGCCCCTCCAACTACTATAGCTGCCGTCTTCCCTGCATTTTGTCCTGACCGAGCAACAATTTAGTATATAATGCATGAGATTGTAGTTAGTTTGCAGTTTAGGACATAAGCTATTGGTAATAAAATTCACAGAGAGCCTCAAACATGATCTCAACATCAGACGAACATCTTGTTTAGATTATCAAACATTGAAAACAAAAATAATGCATAACCCGGTGTTTCTCAAAACTCAAAGAGAATAGAGTTCTTGTTTAGATGAATGCATATCTTGATATGCATTTGATCTTTTATAAAAATTGATGGAATAACATGATATGGAGTAATCGATAGCGCAGCATTTCAATCACTCTTTAATCATTTTTCAAAGAATTTCATTTCAAAACTCTCCATCCAAATGGACTCCTACGTGGGAAGTTAGAAAAACTTGGGTTTTATCGGGCGCTTGTCCCAACTGCACAACATGAGTTTGTGTGACTACTTGGATACTCTTGTGAGACAATATAATGCTGCCAATGGAGTTCAATCCCGGCGAGAAGGGGAAAAGGGGAACCATAACCCCATTGTCAAGAGAATACAGTTCTTGATTAGGATGAATGTTCAATTTTCACTACATACAGCCACTCCTGCTAGAAACCAGACGATAGCGCAACAAGACATTGAACCTGGATTTGATAAACAAGCATACGAAAGCAGATACCTGAGGAAGGAGATTGGTATGGGGATGAAGGGGATAAAGGCTTGGGGAGGCCATTGGAATAAGTGCTATAGCTAACAAAGCACTTGTGGAGAAAGATTTGGCCAGAAATAGAGCTCCCACACTCAACCTGAGCTCTCTGGACAGCACTTTTCACACACTCGCCGCAGTCAGAGCTCCCCACGTCGCCCTCGCACTGCCCCAACACATACACAGACCCATAGCTGGTGGTGTAGAACCCATTGGAGCTACTACCCATCCCTCCAACCAAATTGGTAAATGCAGTGTCCCTCCTCTCCTCAAACCCACTCCCCTGCCCATTCTTCTTGCTGCAAGTCTTGTACAGCATCTCCATCCCTGAGATTTGTGGGAACCCGGAGACCTCATAGAGCATGTAGCACCCAAAAAGCTGGATTCTTGCGGCCATGGGGCGGCCACAGAGCTTGTCTATGAGAATCGGGAGCCTGTTCACACAGCTATAGCACTCTACATTGGACAGGTCACCCCTACACTGGAAGAGGCCAGTCACAGTGTTAGGGCTGCTCCCAGTGGTGGTTTTGAAGAACTTGGATTTGGAGGACTGGGCAATGAGAGAGCCGTAAAGGGTAGAGAGGGCTTGCGAGTAAACCCCTCCCGGATCTGACAAATCCTGCTTCGCACAACCCTTGTAAATCAGGGTGGTGAACTCAGATTCGGAGCTGGCTTGGGAAATGAGGACATGGATGGAGAGGAGGAGAAGAAGAAGAAAAAGAAGAAGAAATGATGGGGTTTTAATGGCGGCGGAAAAGGGGGTTTGAGACGAGAAACCCATCTCTGGGATTCTTGGTGCATCAAACCATGGGTGAGATGAGGAGGGTTTGTGCTGAGGAATTGGGGTGATGATTTTGTACTCTGATTTCTTCTTGTTTCTGCTTCCCACTTTGGCTTCTCAAGAACACAAAAGTGTCTTTAATTTTTGGTTAATGAATGGTGATGATGCTGCACTCCGTATTTTATACGGTGGCCTTTATTAACTACGGAGTATATTGAGTCATGCCCAAGTTATTTAGTTATCCCTCAACAATGTCATTTTAACTAAACTAATATTTGGCCCGTGCCAAAGGTGCCATACACGGGATTGAACAAAATAATGTCGATTTTGTAAATTTTTTCAAGGATCTATTCTTTTAACATTTAAATCTTGGGATTCATTCGATTGGAAGAAAAAAATTAAAAATTTCCATTCAATTTTTTTACATTTGATTTCATAAGCTGTAGGAATCTTTGAAGAAATATAGTCTCAAGATAGAGGAATTTCAATCGGGCTTAATAGCATGGGTATCCCCGTGGTTTATAAAAAGAGCATCAAAACCTTCTTTGTTTTCAAAAATTGTTTGTAAAGTTTCTATGGTTTTTTTAAATAGAACACACATGTCCCCCTTACCTATTTTTAAATCAAAAATAACATTTATGCCCTTTCTTTTATCCGATCTTGAATTTTCCCAATTTTATTTTTTTTATTATGCAAATATATAAAATAAAATATACGCTTTCCATCTCAAATTAGAATTTTTCATAATGTACTTTTGAAAATAAAATATTTTTTTGGAGAATGTTACAAAAGAAAATGAAAAATAAAATATTATGTACAAAGTAAAAATAACACGGAGTAATTGAAAAATGTAATGAAAAGAAATAAACATATAAAAAACAGTCTTTTTCTTCAACTTCATATTTTATTTCAACTTTCTGTTCTCATTTTTTAAAGTCCTTTAAAAAATTATTTTACTTTTAAAAAACAATAAGATAAAATTTTAAATTAGAGATAGAGTGAGTATATGTTATCTAATTTTTAGTTTATTTATTTTACTTTTACTTATAATTAAAAAGTGTATTTTATTTAATTTTTTAATTTTTCATTTTTGTAACATTTTCCAAAAAAAAATATTTATTTGCTAATTATATTTAAGGACTTTTTTCAAAATAAAATATTTTGCAAAAATGACTTTAAGAAAAAATATTTTACAGAGACTAAAATGAAAATTTATCTATTTTACACAGACTAAAAACATATTTAATTCTTAAAACTTTAATATTTTGTAAGAATTTTTTGTGTGATCCAAGCTTAAGAAATCTTAGTTAGAAACGTGTTAAGTATGGGGGAGAAATATTCTGGGTTAGCGTTTTCAACATTTTTAATGAAATTTCAACACATTATTTGATGTGCTATTGACATGTTTTTTTATATACTTATTTTTATTTAACTATTCTCCATAATATTCTTTATTTTATTGTAAAAAAAGAAAAACAATAGTCTATAATTTAGGGTTTGAAATTTCGTGACTATAAAGTATATAGAGTATAGAGTCCTTAAGTCTTTATATTACCGTTTTAATATGGACTATGATTCTAGAGAGTATTATTCAAAAAAAAAAGTGAATGAAGGAGAAGTAGTATATTGGTAACTTATTCTACACATTATTTTTTTATGAACAAGTACTATTTTAACTTATTCTGCACATAATTCTCTTAATGTATTTTAGGAACATATTTTTTTCCATCTTATTCTACACATAACAAATTCTCTTAATGTATTTTAGGAACATGTATGTTTTTTTCATCTTAATTTCAACTTAGTATTTTCCTAAATAAAAGTTCAACAGAGCAACTTTAAATTAGAAATTTGGTGACTTAAGATTGGAGTCTAAAATTTGAGTTTTTATTTAAATGATTGATAAATATAGAAAAAATTCGTGTAAATATTTCCAGAGATGATTTGAAGAGTGGTCATTTGCTGTTTGGTTTAGGTGTAGTGTCGTAGTGTATATCATTGTATTCCTAATTTATGTGATGCTTTTGTAAACTGTGGATTGGTGAATTCTCGTCTCTTCAAAGTGTATTGCCTATATGTTGGTCAAAAAACATACCTATGCATAGTGGATTAATACACTTTCAGTAGAAAAGATGGTGAAATGTTATATGTGGACATTTAACTACCTCTTTGAATATGTCTTTGTTAGAAAACTCCAAGATAAAAGTGAGATTTTTTCATGTTTCATTTGGGGTTGAACACACAAAGCTTCACCTTCTTCATTCCTTCACCATAAAAGTTAATTGTCATGATCCCTTCATAGTACTTGTTCTGCTACGATCTTCTTTCTTCGTGTCTTTTGAATCATGATAATTCATGTGCAACTCCCTCAAAATTCATTATCTAATTCACATTAGAAAAAAAAAATAAAAGATTGTTTTCTTCATTATCACTTTCTTAAAAATCCTATTCATTTTCATGCTTAGTTCTAACATTATCGTCATTGTATTCATCAACACCATCATCACAATGAGACCATGTGTTGTGGAAGGGTTTGACGGAACGTGATAGTGTGTAAAATAGTATCATGTGGAGTCATAAAAATATGTGTGTTATGGCTGGTGTGAAGAGAAATAATGAGGTGTGAATATGTGTTATATATATTTTGATCGGTTGAAATATTAAAAAAAAGAATAGAAGACCCATCACTCACTTCGTGATGACTACCACTTGGACTGGAGCAACACCCCTGCACACATTCGGTGTGGTGTGGGAAGTGGGGCGTGAAGGGGGTGGTCACGGCGGGGGAAACACCCCATAATGCCTCCTTCATGATGTTGCACGGCGCCAGACTTCAATTGGAGGGGCGTTGCCCCTCTTCCAGTTACCCACATCACGGGCATTGCCCGCTTTCCTCTCCCTTTGTTTTTTTTTAATATTTTAACAAACTAAAATTTAACACATATTCATATCTCATCACTTTCTATCACATTTACCATATCATACATTTTTCATCGGTACACATCATATATCTTTACACACATCATGCCCCTTCAAGTCCAACCCGTTATAACATATGGTCTTGTGATGCCCACTTCACATTTTTTTTCATTGTGATTACTCTTATTTTCTAACTTCAAAAATCTAATATTTAAGCAGCAAAAAAAACCTTACAATTTGGTTTCTTCGGTTTCGCACTGCAATCGTTCTTGTTTGTTGGTAGATCCACACCAGGGCGTGGAAATGGAAAAAGCCCAGCAGCAACAGTGGTGGAAGTTAAGGTGGTCGTACAGGAACGCAACCATTTTGGTCTCTTCCTTCAACCTCATCGCCGCCCTCTTCTTCCTTCAAAGCTTCCTCTTTTCTTCTTCCCCTTCCACCAGATCCACACCAGGTTCACTAATCCCTTCTTCTTTCTCTTCACTTTTGCTGCTTTGATTCCAAGAATTCAGTCTTTTCTTTCTTGCCATTGTTTTCTGAGTTTTACTTGTCATTTTTTGGTTGAAAATATGATGTTTGTCTACTTGTTTGGCTGGTTCTTGAATTGAAGCCTTCTCTGTGTGCATCTTTTCCAAGTGAACAAATTTGCAGGTTTCCTTCATCAATGATTACTAAAGAAGATTCTGTTGTTGCCTCCAGAAATTTATTGGGTTTGGGATTGAGGGTATTTTAGGGTGTGTGATTGCTTTGATAAATAGCCTTTCTACTCCTTGGGTAGAGTTAAAATCTGGTATGGGTATTGAGTGCCCATTCAGCAACAACTTCAGCATTTTGAAAAGATTGTCTATTGACAACGTTTAACTTAAGCATTTTCAAAGTCAATTTGCACCATTAAAAAAATAAGCCGAATCCACGCTAATTGAAAGCCTTGTTCCCAAATGAGGTGTGAGTTTGATGGATTGGATTTGGTGTATGAGAGTTTACGGAAGTAAAATTAGGGGTTGAGCGGAGGAGATGAGCTATACAATCACTTGATTTACCTTTAACATCAAACAAGATACGTAGATAAGCATTCTTAGAACAAACCATACAAACCTAGTATATCCCACTCAAGTGTAGGGTGTGTGTGTGTGGGGGGGGATGTATGCAGACCTTAGTACCTTACCTCTATCCCAAGGGGGTGGAGAGGGTTTTTTTCCTGAAAGGGAAATAAGCGCTCTATGTATGTGCTAGAATATTCAGATTCTATGAACTTGTTTTCTTATAAAACCAAGATATTATTCACTTGATGTTGAATATGGGCAACTCTAAGCTCAGGTAACATATTTTCACACTTAGAAGCGCAGTTGAAAGGTACGTGAAGGAATCTCTAGAGATTCGGCGTGCAATGTTGCCCGTGGATCTAATAAAAAGAGTGAGTACAAGTGTTGGTTTCATAGTCATATTCACCTGTATTAAGGAAACTAAATGTATATGGACAAAGAAATATTGTATGGCTTTGGTTTGCATTTCCAAAAAAAGAGGTAATTTTGAGTTAAGAATGATGTGATTATGAAAATCACTATAAGCATGTTCTTCTAAGCATGGGGTAAATTACCAAAAACTCTTTGTACAACCACCACCACAAACCCTGTAAAATCTCACACAAAGTAGGATCCGGAGAGGGTAAGCGTATACAAGACTTATCCCTACTCAGAAGTAGAGAGACTGTTTCCAACATACCCTCGGCTCAAACACAGAAACACAAATAATGTAACACAGTAGCAAGGACAAAGTAAAAGCACAGACACAAGCTCTAGACCAAGGCAAAAAGCCCCAACATAAACCTACAAAGTAAGGCCCAATGGTCTACCCAACTACTCTAATCCTAGATCACTCGGTATCTCTAACTAAGGTCATATCGTCACTAAGATCTTGAATTCCTATGTTATGTCCAATCACCTCCTCTGACAAAATATGTGATTGTGATTCTAAAATAAGCAAAATCACACCAGAAATGCAAACCAAACACACCCATTGATTGGTGGCAATTCTTGCTCCTTAACTAAGAGGCATTTGGAACTGGAAATATTTGCTTGCTTCCCAGGTGAAGGAAATTGAGGAAGAAGCATACATTGAATCAGAAGCAGTTGAACATAAGGATGGAAAGCAGGGTGCTGCAGTAAATCTGATCTCTAGGATAAACAACTTTCGCTCTTATTCTGATGCTAATGGCATAAAAGGTAATATGCATATTGCCATTTGTTTTCCTTCCCATTTCCTGGGATTAATTAGAAGATGTTTTGGTGTGCTTATTCATTTTGAAAAGTGATTACTTTGATAACAGAATCTAAAAGCATTCCAGAGGTCCTTTTTAGCTCGCTTCTCCATCTCTAAAAAAACACTGAAAGCCATAAACTCTTAGATGGTATTTGCGGTTGTGGTAGGTTCGTGAAAAATCAAAAGTTATAAGTAAAAGCAAAAAGTTGATAGTCTCAGCTTTACATAACGGAAGTGCTGGAGTCCATTTCAGACTTTTGAAGTCATAATCTATAAGAAGTAGATTGCCAAACACGCTAAATTGTATTTTAGCAAAGCAGAAGCTCAAAAGCAGTTTTCAAACACAACGGCAAACACCCTCTCAAATATTTCAAATTGTTTCTGTCCAAAACAAAATTTGAGAATCATTTTTAAAAAAAACCCAAACACCCTCTAAGCTAACCATAAAAAATAGGTTTCTTTAATGCCCCCCCCCCCCCTCCCTAAAACCCTTTCCCTAGCATTTTATGTGCTCCAAACATTTACTCCCGTACAGCTTTATAGAGCTGCAGTTCTTGTCTTCCAACTGATACTTTTGTTTGCTCCATTTCACATTTTAAGTGCGCATTTGGCAACAACTTCAGTGTTTAGCTTTAGTCATATGGCATATCTGTGTGAATGATTTTAGTTTGAATTTCCTGAAATCTTTTGCTCTTCTGTTTGTGACTTTTTGTTGTTTGAAATGGACAGTCACTAATACATACTCTCTCCGTCCCCCTGTATTTGTCCACATTTGACTTTTGGAACTGTTCATCTAAGCACTTTGACTCATCAAATTCTCTCAATGTGTAATATGTGTAAGCCTAAATATAGTCATGTGTGATCTTGTTTGATTTGTCTTAACATATAGATTATTAATATATAATTTTTATAATTTTTTAATATACAAATTACAAGATAAAATGGATTAAAGAAGTGCATTCGATGGTGTGTAAAAATGAAAGTGGACAAATACAGGGGGACGGAGGGAGTATATTATTTCCCAAAAACTGGAGACTTGCAATTGCTATCGATCGATGGAGTTTATTTAGTTATTTACTTATTTATTTATTTATTTATTGTTGGAGCATTCAGCTCTTGAAGAATGGCGCAAGCGGAAAATGGAACGGGCCCGGAAGCGGGAACTTGGTAAGAATGGAACGAGCATCTGACGGGCTGTGATGGATGAGAGAAGTGGTGCGTTATTGGATCATTTTCACCCGTCTTGCCCAGATCCGGTACTGGTGTTTTTTGTTCGTACTTTTGTATATGAGCTGACAGTCTCTTGGAAGTATCCTTCTACTATAGGGGTAAGGTCTATCCCTCTCCAGATCATACTAAGTTTGTTGTAGTTATTGAAATTATGTAAACTTCATGTGAAATACACAGAAACTGCTCCATATGGGGGAGTGTATATCACTCCCTTTATTTGATTGTGCCTTCCCCAATTTGTATTATGAAAAATTAAGAAGTTCAGTTTTAAGACTGATTTGGGGTGCTTTTTTACTTTTCAAATTCCAGCTTTTAAGATGATTACTATACTTGTAAGTTATTATGGTTTGGTTTTTCTTGAAGAGAATTTTGGTTTGTTATTACAGTGGAGCCTGGATCATCTTTTAACAAAAGAGTCATGTTTTACAAAGTTAAGGCCTTTTCATTTTATGAAACTTTAAATTTAATATATTATTAACTATATCTATATTTCCAAATATAATTTGCAGTTTAACTAAATTTAGCATATTCAACCTGCTTCGAAAATGAGATTTCTTTTTTATAGTTTCCCAATAGTCTCCCCGTCTCGAAAAATGTTTTACATTTCTTTTTATTGTTTGTCCAAAACAAAGTTTAACTTTAAGGTACTCTGTATTTAATGAGATCTAATTTGTACTCCTTTTGCCCCAAAAAGAGTTGCATGTAAATAGCAAACAAATATGGGTTGCATAAATGGGTTAAAAGCATGGTTAAAAGATTGATCATGTAATAGTAAACAATCAAGTAAAATTAAAGTGGAAACGAGTAAAACATGAACAAAAATTAGTGTAGTAAACCAAGTTTTGAAAGGTTAATGAAGCAAATGGTCTAATTTTTTGACCCATTGTGAGTTCAAAAATATTACTGGTGGACGGTGGTAGGTAAAAAGTGATGAGTAACAAATCTTAAGAACTTAAGAGTTCCCCTATCAACCTACCTACTACTCCGTATTACGAAGTGATAACGGTTACTACTAATTGCTACTTCATTCATTCATAAATAACTGTCTATTACTACTCAGTATACCATATTCATACTCCAGTTTCAATGTGTACAAAAGAAACTTGAGAAAGAAAGGTTCTTTCCCTGCAAACTTACAAGTAGACACAATAAAAAAATGAGTTGATAGAATCATAGAAATGATACAAACTGTACATAATATAATGTACTCCTGATTGAGCAATGATAGGGATATGTATATAGGGTAAGGAAATAAATCAGGTGATTTGAGTGAACTTGCAGATAAAAGTACTGCCCCAGTTTCTCAATATACTTTGATACTTCAGCTCAAATTACTACCTCCTCCCAGGTAACTTTTCGGCCGGTCCGGTCGTGGGGACCCTAGGGATGAAGAGAAGGTGAAGGTGTGGGGGGTAAATTTTTGAAAGGTGAGGTGGGAAATGAAAAGGTGGAGTGAAAATGTAAAAAGTGAGGTAAAAGGAAGAAAACATGGGTAAAGAAAAGGTGGGTTGGGGTGGGTAATTTTTTGAATGTGCTTTTTTCCACAAAAAAGAAAGAGAGAAGGGAACCAATAATATGAAACCACCCAAAAAAGTTGGGACTTAAGAGAGGGAAGGAGTGACACTAATCTGACATGGACGAGCTTCTCACAGAAATCCTAAGACACCCATTGATGTCTGTAAGAAGGTGGGGGTGGAAGATGTGGTGAGAGTTGGGGTCATTTTAGCATTTTCCAATTTAATAGGGGGGTGCTGGCAAAATCATACCCATTGCCCAGCACATTTCTTAATTTAATGGGAAACAGAGGCCAAACCTTCGGTCTTCAGTGGTGTCTTGACAAGCAGCAGGGAGTTACAGTCTCAGTCTCAGATGGCATGATAAACTTACTTTCTCAGCATCCATTAAAGCAAGACATACACTGTAAAAATTAGAAAAGAGAGTTATACAATTTTAAGTTAATAATGGCAAATCTCATCGTCATAATAATGAAAATGGATAAGTAATACGCGCCTGTTGTGCACATTTCATGATTTCTCTAAAAGATGGACTGATTATGCAATGAATCTTTGACCACGGGGACTATTTTGCAACTTTTAAAAGTTTGAGGACTATTTACACACTTAAGAAAGACTACATGGACTATTTATGCATATAACTCCATTAACTTGTTTATTTGACTGCAGCATTTTTTGAATCATAATGGGGAGTAATGATGATTTTAAAAAGTGAGCTTCGGTGAAGAATTTGTTTTGGGTTCAAATTGTTGAAATGGAAATAGATGACACTTTTAAATATCATTTCTATTTACCTATTTTAATTTTTTTTTTACTTTTTATAAAAGTACATTTTGTACTCTTTGTCCCTTCTGTTTTTACTACGAGTATAATTATTTGTTTCACTATCTTGTCTCACCTCATTTTTTTCATATTTGTGAGATTCAAAATAATCCATAGTTAACATATTTAACACTCCCTCCATCCCCAAAAAAGGCTCCCTGACACAAAGTTTAAATAAAGTAAAAATGTATGGTTGAAAGTGATGCACAAGAAAGAGAAAGATTGTGAGCCACTTAAAGTTTTCTATGATAGGAAAGAGGAGTCTTTTTTGGGATGTCCCTAAAAGAAAATAAGGAGTCTTTTTTTGGGATGTCCCGAAAGGAAAATAAGGAGTGTTTTTTTGGGACGTCCCCCCCCCCAAAAAAAATAAGGAGCCTTTTTTTGGGACAGAGGGAGTATCATTGATCACATAGTTAGTTCCTTTTTTTCTTGACATGTTGCAACACCCTCATGTCCCAAGCACACAAATCACTACATATTTCCTCTGTTCTCTTTTAAGCATTTGTTTGACCTTTTTTATGCATATACAAATTAATGAATATAGATAAAAATTATGTCAGCATTCATTTAATGTTCAATACTTCAATGTACTAAAAATGTCAATGAGACAGGTGAAAGAGAACATGGGTATATACTTTGAATTTCTTCAAAACAGACAAGTGCAACAAAGATGCTTTCATACTTGTATTTATGGAAGCGAAAATGAAATAATAAAGAAGAATATAGACAACAAAGAATGGTAATGGCACTTAGCATGATTGTCAATAAACAAACAATACGAAACAAACACAGTATATCCACAAGCACTGCCAAGCATTACCAAACTGCATTTATCCAACGCAGAAGCTGATAACCAATCACCAAAACATAGTCTCGTGTTTTTTGTAAGATTTCTTCATCTTCTTGGTAAAGATTTCATGGAATATTACTGACGCCAATTGAATGGGAGAAAAGATCATTTAAAGTTCGTATTTATGCAACGAACAGGTCATTACCGAGTGAAAAGTAAAGTATAAAACAAGAAATAAATCAGCCGAAAGGTTAATAGGATACACGTATAGAACACACCAGAGCTACAAGTTTTGAGATGGCACCTATTTTTTCTTAAGTTCTCCTCCAAAGTGTCATTTCACACAACCTATGCAAGTATGTTCATCGCCAATGGAGATAAAAGAGTCATTTTTTACAATGTTTTATACTCGGGTAAATAGAGAAACTTCTTTTGAAAATGGCATATTAAACCTCCTTTGGAAATGGCACAAAAACCTCCTTTTGGTCGTTGCAAAAAAACTAAGCACGAAGGAACAAAGTTGAAAAGTTTAACTATATGGAAGTAATGGAACATTTCCTTACCTTAGTAATCACGGGCAAATAAAGCCAGTCCAATCACATTCAAAACTGCACCTACTCTCGCATACCTCAGTTGCAGATGGCAAGCTTTTCCAAGTCATCAGAAACACCATAGTCAATGCTAAGTTCCTGTAAGGGAGGAATGTTCTCCATTGCAAAGAGCATAAGGCGAGGAAAGCAGACGTAATTATGATCATGGAGCACTGGTTGCACAAAAACATTAGGACTGGAACTATGGCTCATGTAGCATGCTAGATTCCTCATTTTAGATACATCCATTGCAAAATCTATAGGTGGAATTGAAGGATATGATGGGCACACATAGTCGGGGTACACTTGAGAGAGATCTCCCCATTCTGCCCATCTCTCTGAAAAACGCCGAGGATATATCAAGCTATCGCCACTCATTTTGAAGATCTCTTCTTGCTCCTTTGTGAGCACAATGCCTGCATATTCACAAATAAAAGAACCGGCTTGGATCAGGTCCAGCGACCTAACTCCCCATCCAGTCTCTGTTGAACGGAACACTTCGAATCTGTTCTTCACACCTTTTTGACTCACCCTATTCCGACAAGACACTGGACAATGACAATACGGCCCACATTCGAATATCAGCGGTTTCCCCCTCAACAAGATGCCATTGTTGTCATATGCAAAGTCGCCACCGTTTCTCATTGCACACACGCAATTGCCGAAACACCCGTTGACACAATCACACCCCGTGTGGGACCCAACATGGTGGAATACATGTGGTGGGAATACAGTCTTCAACAGATAATCATAATAAATAGGGTCTTGATCTGCATCTATGTCATTGTATAAAAGAACCGGCACATTCTCTTTCTTCCCTGAGATATCAAGACTGAGATACCCTCTTGGCCTTGCAACCAATGGTTGGGCCCTAAGGGTCTCTGCGAATCTCAAAATGGTACTTCCCATTTCGGGTTGACCCTCAATCCTTACCAGTTTATACTTGAGCACTCCGAACCCGGACTTGCCCACTTCATCCCAAAAGTCAACAATTCGATATAACCCATCATAAACATAAACTTTCCCACTAGCAGTGCCCTCGTATTTGAAGCCGCGGATTACCCTTACCTCAATCCCATAATACATGCTCCTCTCCAATGCCAAGTTCCCAGCTCCAAGCTTCTGGCTAACACATTGGCGCGCGTTCTTGTCCTGCCCCCCTTGCCCAGTATAGATTATCACATCCCCTGAATCCATATCATCCTCGTATCCCCCAGAGACTATAACACTAGTGGCAATTGGCTCCCCATTTGAGCTATGTATTGCAGGAAGATAGTCAATTCCTGCTTGGACCTGACCATGTAATCCAACCACGCACAATTCCATTCGGAAGAAGAACACATCTCCAATGTACACCCCAGGGATGGAACCCACTATGCGCTTATCGCGATTCAGCCAGAGTCCCTTCTCCCTCAATACCTGTGCGGCCTTCAAGTCCCCCCTACTCTTCCTGCAAGGCCCATATATCTGGTTCTTCTCATCCTCCAATAGCGCAAGTGTACGTATTGAATCATATAACATTCTAGTCCGGCAAACAACACCACGGAAATACCTCTCATCTTCCTGGTTAAGATCCGTGATCCTTACCAGCTCAGAAGAACGCTGCTGATACTTCCTCCTTTCAATGACCGTATCCGAAAGCTGCCCGTCTTCATTAACAGCTACAATTGCTTGCGAATCTGGGTCATCCATAACCTCCACATCTCCGTACTTCCCCATCTTCTTTGCTAATGCAGTGCGAAACATCTCAGAAACTTTAGAGTACTCCGGGCATGCATCTCCCTCGCTATGTACATTTGGCCCCGTGCTATTACCATCCGGTCGGGGACGAGGGGAGAGACAGAAACCCGAATTCGAATTCGACCATGAATTGGGTGTGGGACTAGGGTTTGGGAAAGAAGCAGGGGATTGGAGTTCTGCTTGCGCGAAATCGTCGAACGGTTCGAGTTTCAGCTGGATCTTGGGAACAATCTCGCCGGAGGAGCCGGGGCAGCTGCCGGCGAGCGTAGACGGGCCAGGCTGGGGATCAAGGTCTTGATGTGGGGAAACAGAAGCCATTCACTGTTTCTTTCCTTCTCTTGGCAGAGACGACGAAATTGCAATTTCTGACAGTAAAGATTACTGAGAAACAGTTTCAACTGTCGTACATTTTTGAAGAAAGAGAGATCTTTTCTGACTGTCTGAGCGTGTGACAATGGCGAGCGGCGTTTGCGGGGAATGACGCAGCCTGCAGGTGGAACTGAAAACTTTTACACTATGGTTGGATTTTGGAAAGAAAAGAAAAGAAAATGGTTTTCTCTCATTTTCCTCACCAAAATGGAAGGAATTTGATTTTCCCTCTACTTGATACATTTTGCCTCCTCATTTTCTTTTCCCTCCACTTTTCCTTTCTTTTCTCCTTTAACCAAACAAGAAAAATGATTTTCCACTTCATTTTCTTTTCTTTTCCCTTTCAAATTCCTTGAACCAAACATAGTGTTATGGAGCGAAATATTGAGAAAAAGAAATCAAATGTGCTGGAAATCTTACTAATTAGGGATTCTTTAATTAGTTTTTGAGTAAAATTTTATAATTAGTGTTTTACTACGTATAATATGAGGATTTTCTTATTTTTCCTAAATATTACTTCCTCCGTTCCACAAAAAAATTCGTGAAATTTGCATTAAATAAGACTAAAACATAATGACTTTCCGAATGTAAGACTTAAATTTTTTTATTTCCTAAATAGGATTTAATAATGACCTTGTGGAGGGAATAATGTCCAGTAATGATGGACATTTACTTGAATAAAGACTACTTGATAATGACCAAAAGTCCTAGATTTAGAAATAAAAACATATGGTCCTATATTGGGAAAGTCATTATATTTTAGTCCTATTTAGGTAAATTACTCATTTTGAATAGTATTTAGTCAAACATTTGCACACTTTGACTACAAATTGTGAGAAAGGTATATTGAATTATAAAATAAATTTAATATAATTGGATTCATCTTAGAATCTAGTTTTGATATCTCAAATTTTTTTAGCATTTCTTTATTTACATTATTTTTAATTTATGGTCAAAGCGAGTAATTTATGGAAGTATATAAGTAGTCCTTTTTTGTACAGAGCATGTGTCTTTCTACAAATATATTTTTCCTGATCTTCTATCTTGTTGGTGTTAATTTAAGGGCTAAAAATATATAATTTTGGAAACATAATATATCTTTTTTATCATACGCAATTCCAAAGGTCATTTCTGATGCATCGTATGTTAATTACAATTGTTTTGTACTAACATCATATTCTACAAATGTGGTCTTTTGTCAGAATCCTATCCACAATCATGACCATTATTTTTTGTTATCCGTTTAACAAATCTCAAAATATGTCATTGGATATAGGGAATTAGGATTGACGTTAAATTATACTTTTAGCCTTTAAATTAAGTAACTAACACCAACACAACAAAAGAAAAAAAAGATCATTTGTGGAAAAGCATCCCTAAAAGGACTACAAGGGTAATATCTGATAATAGAGAACTAAATATAGAAACTCTCCTATTATAATGAACTAATTATAGAATTTACTTTTAGTTTTTCATAGCAGGGTTTTTCCTTATTTAATCTTTTATTATTAAATATTACGCTCATAATTTCTCTTTCATAGGCATCTTTCTACGAATAGTTTTTTTATCGTATGTCATGCATGTTGGTGTTAATTTGCGGGTTAAAAGTGTATTTATACAATGATCATATACATTTTTTATCATATACTACCTCCGTCCAGAGTATTTGTCTACTTTTATTTTTACATACCATCCAATAAACTTCTTTAATCCATTTTATCTTGTAATTTGTAAATTAAAAAATTATATATTAATAATTTATTATATATTAATAATCTATATGTTAACACAAATCAAACAAGATCATACATGACTATATTTAGGCTTACACATTGAGAGAATTTGATGAGTCAAAGTGCTTAGATGAACAGTTCCAAAAGTCAAAACTGGACGAATATTCTGGGACGGAGGGAGTACAATCCAGATGTCATTCTTGATGTGTCGTTTGTGAACCACAGTTGATATCTAATCGACATTAGTTAACGTCAGTAGATATAAGGTTGATGTCAAATTACACTTTTTACCTTCAAATTAAAACATGCATGACAAAGGGACAAAAAACCTATTTAAGGAAAGGTACCAAAAAAAGAAACACAAGCTCAATATTTGATAATAGAAGACTAAAATGAAAAATTTCATATTATAAAAGCTCATAATTTACTCTAAATAACACTATGTGATTTTTTTAATTATAAATTGTTATAATTTTTGTACGGATTACAACGGACGGGGAAGATGAACGGCCCCGGTAATAAAACTAAATAAAATTCTAAATTTATAACTTATTCAGAATATTACAAAATAAAAAGAATAGAAAATAAATTTATATATCTTCTAAAAAAGACATCGCGTTCTACTGAACAGGCAGTAAAGAATGTATACTTTACAAGGGACATGTTCAAAAGTGGAGACACTTACATGTTCTTTGCAGGTTTTCAACTCTGGGATGTTGTCGATCCCCAAATCAATTTTTCATTCATGTGGGGGATTGTTGGAATTTTTAGCATTTTTAAAAGGTATTAAATGGACCAACTTGGCTATAGTTATCAATAGGTCCACTAACGGTTTTAACCATTAATTAATGGACGTGTGTTCTCTTAAATGAGATAAATGTTTTGATAATTTATATGCCAAAAAAATGGTAGAGGGTGAATGAGAAATTGATTCTCAGACTTAACCCGTTAATAAAAGAATATGGTAAGGACTGCAATTTTTTCAATTTTACTTAACCAATCTTCTTTTATTAATTTTACGTATTGTTTAAAATTAGTCCTTTCTTACGGAGTTAACTGGCCATTAATCTCCAATTATTCGGGACAAATTTTAAACGGAGCGTAGCGTAACGGACGTGTTTATTGCTAATTAATCACCATTAACACGATATTAAGTGTGCCACAAATGCCATGGATTTATGGTGTAGGAGTTACATTTTTAATTGGCTTGGTTATAAAACCAAAGGCTCTCTCCATTCTCTTGAGTGGTAGTTGTTTCATACGTGAGGAAGGAAAAAGAAAGGAAAAGTATTTCTTTGTTTTTTCAAAGAGCTCTTGATTTTCCGGCCAACTTTCTGGCAATTCCCTTCAAAGTTTTTTTGATCGCCAACGTTCCTACGTTATTCTTGTTCGTTGGTGTGTGGTTGGTCCGTACAATCTCCACACACGATAGAGGTTTTATCCTAGGAGGAGAGTGCCCACGTTTTTCCGGTACGGTAGCCGGGCACTACTACCTTAAGGACAGCTCCGGCGACTCCGCTGTCCTTCCACGGTGTTTTGTTTTTGCAGGTACAGCTCATAAATACCTTGTTGCATTCTGCCCTAGGACATAATGTCTTTGCATACCTTGCAGCCCAGTGCATGACGTCCTTGCTGTCCAGTGCATAATGACCTCGCTGTCTAGTGCATAATGTCCTCGTTGTCCAGTGTTTAATGTCCTCATACAACAAGGCTTTTTGAGAAGATATAGAAATTTATTTTCTATTCTTTTTATTTTGTAATATATTCTGAATCCTTTATATATAATATTTGAGAGTTCAACTCTCAGAATTATGACATTTGGCATGATGATTGGAATATTTTTGACACCTAACCAACCATATCATCAAACGGACGGGTATCAGCGGATCTAGATGACCCGGTCCAATGGATAACTGGATATGCGCTCACCCACACAATCAGCGGATCTGGAAATATCATCATCTACGCTGCTATGGGGATCTGGAGATATCATCGTTCAAAATTTTAGGGAAATTTATAGCTGCATCTCGAGACTTCATCACTCACTGAATCCTCTCAGAAATTTCAGAGAAATTTTACGATATGGAGAAGATCGAAAATACGGTAAGTTTCCAAAGTTCATATGCAATTTTGATTCAAATTTGGCATATTGATTTCTCCAGTTTTAGAGATTCTTTTATTCCATCTTGGCATGTCAATTTCCTCAATTTTTATTCAATTTCTATGGATTCTCTATTACCCCCAGTTTTTTTGGTAATTGTAGAAGAGAGAATATGTAATCACAAAAGACTCTACATCATGATTATTGTGTCCTGCTATTATTTTATTGGGTCTTGATTATTGTGTATTGTTCTTTAGACACATGGTGTACTTAAACAATTTTTTTTAAGTTTGTGTTTTCATTCTTGGAATGTTTATGCAGTCCTTTTATATTCTAAAAACATATCCTTTCCAATTTGAATTAAATATAGCCCTGCTCATGGATGATAACTGAATCTCAGCAGACAATGAAGGACATCAACCCAACACAAAGGCAATGGAAAGGATTCAGTGAGGGGGTAAAACCTCATTCTTCTTATTGATTTTCAACATCTAATTATTATTATAATTTACTCCAGATGCCCAGAAGATTTGTTATATGTATAACTTCTTGCAAATTTTTTATTCCCATTGTTATTGTTTGGTATAAAAAATGTGTTTTTCTTCTCTATTTATGCATTTATGACGAAACTATTTGAGCTTTAAACTAAATTAAAATAATTTGATTATGTAAAGTTAAAACTCATATAATCAATATACTGAGATAATTGATTAATGAAGTTCATATGCAAAATAATTGAGCAATTTGTACTTAGCCTTCCTTGAAATTTACTTTGATTAGAAATCACCTTTCTTTGGTTTCAGTTAAAAAAGTGGGATGTGTAGTGTCTGATCTCATAATGTTCAAAACCCAATGTTATACAAAATGAGATGTAATATGGAGCTTATTAGATTGCAGGTAATGTTTGCTTTTGATATTTGCTTTTGTGTTCATTATCTAAATTTTTGATAACACAACAAGTGATATATGGACATAGACATTATAGTAAAATCAAATTGTAGAAAAATTAAACTCACTACCATGGGTGCAAGGAGGGGATCACACCTTAAATATCTTTTTCATCTAGATTTCATTTTCAAGAAATTAGTTTGTATGTATAATGTGTAGGTGTTTAAAAGTGAGCCAGTGTAACAACTCTCATAAAATCTAAGTTTAAGTAATTTGTGTGTTTTTCCTTCTCTGAATTTTTTATAGTATGAACTTTTAGAGGATTTAAAAAAAATAGAAGCACAAAAAATTGAAATTGGTTAAGATAGTACGTTTTCTTAATACAATTATGCATTTGGGTTCCAAAATAACTTCAAATTTACTTAATAATATTGACAATTATTACCAAACTTATCTACATTTGTTCTACGTGTAAACATTAGGGTGTTTAATTAACATGTAGATAATAACACCATATGTTTGATTCATGTTATATATGAGTTTATATGTTTGACAGTTTGAGTCATATTATATATGATATTATGAATGTTTTCATATTCATGCCTATTCTTATTTGAATTCAGGATGGCTAATAAAGTACGGAGTATTATTTTGTTCAATTTTGGGATGGAATCAATATGAATAGGTACTTTTTCTGTGTGGATAATCAAAACGGAAATGAAAAGTTTGGTGTGCAGGTAAATGATGGAATTGGTGATGTTGAGATTTTGCCCAAATACTTGATTCTTAACTCGAGCTCTCCATTTAAGAGTATATAGTGGAATTCACATATCTAGAGTTATTGAAAAGTATGAAAAAATCTACTTTCTTTATAATAGAGCACTATGAATTAATCTCAAGATCAATTTTGATTGTGTGATTTCATCATGCTTGATCAGTATTCAGTTTCGCCATTAATTCAAAGCTTAACTTTTTTTCTAGAATCTAATACTACTTTTATGCTTGAAATAATTTTTCTACATTCATTTACAGTTTTGTGGCTTAATCTTGCAGAATTTATTTGCTGACTTTATGGAATCTGAGGATGATGCAAAACCTTTACCACCAACTAAGGCGACCTCCTAGCTAATGCGACCTCTGCGTAGGGTAGATGAAAGGCTTGCTATCACAACCTGGATATGATTAAACCAATTTCGCTTCAACTAAAATAATCCCAAACAATGAGCTTCATATGGGAGATCGTGATTGGAGTATATTGATTTTATAGATGAATTTAATTACAACATAGTTTGTACTTTCTATTTATTGCATGAACTATGGTTTTATTTACTAATACATTGTCTGCGTGTAATATGAAGAATATGGTCTACGAAATTTTGGTTTTTTAGTGTCGTGTGTTTAAGTCAAGGGGATGCCTTATGGGGAGTTCGTAGTTTAAGATATGGTAGGTTCACTAAGCAACTCATTTGAAAAATGAAGCAATTGATGTTGCACATAAGTTTTACATCATCTTTTCTAAGTGAAAGAACTCTCAGATCTAATAAGATCAGGTCAGATACAATGAGATTAGATCAGATCTAATCAGATCTAATTAGATCAGACCAGACCAAATTAGATCCAATAAGATCTGATCACACTATATCAGATCCAATCAGATCAGACCAGATCTGATCATAACTACAAAAATCAAATCAGATCCGAAAAAATAAGTTGAACGGAACAGAACTTTAGCCTTTCATTATATGTAGAATGTAAAATATAATACTCCGTAGGATGTAAACCCCCACCCCGAAGCAAGTGGCTGTTATATGTAGAATGTAAAATCTGAATGCACTTCATAGAAAATAACATGGACTCTTTATTATGCTTATCACTATGATTTTTTTAATATAATTTTTAATTTTTAAAA
The DNA here is from genome assembly GCA_900332095.2 of Cuscuta campestris. Classification (NCBI taxonomy): domain Eukaryota; kingdom Viridiplantae; phylum Streptophyta; class Magnoliopsida; order Solanales; family Convolvulaceae; genus Cuscuta; species Cuscuta campestris. Next base: position 456,340 of record OOIL02000283.1, on the reverse strand, counting down.
AATTCCTGATTTTTTTTAAAGGAGAGTAAGAAATAGATATGAGATGATTCTGCAAAAAATGGTACCATGTGTTTCTACCAATTCCTTAATTCCCAATTCTAAAAAAATGGAGGACTTAGATCTAATGAGATATTAAAACATTATTTAGATCTGTAACTTACACTTAATATTTAGCACCAATAGTTGCAGATCTTGACTTTGTCTCCTCCAGACCAAAAACAAATCTTTCGATTGAAGATTTTAGAAACTGGTAGAAAGAAAACAGAAACTTAGCAAATTTTAGTTTTTGAACATGGACTTCTCCGATCAGATTTGCATTGAGGGATTAGGCGTTAATTAGAAGTTATTTAAGTGTAAATGATGACATGGATCGTGATTTTAGAGATGAAGGAGGAAGATGAATCGATTGGAGCCGAATAAGATAGAGAGAGGTGTCGGCGACTATTTAAGAAAGTGGAACGCCTTTCTGGAAATAAGGACTGAGACTTTATTTCCTTTTTTTTAATTGAATTAGGTCACTAGGCTTATGTTTTTTTTTAAATGAATTGGGCCATTTGGCCAAGTTTTGAAAAACAAAACATTTCATACAGTCTATTGACTAAACATTGGGGCAATTATATTTTTTCGAAATTAATTTATATTCCATTCAAATTTTTTGTAAATAGTATTTACTCCAAAAGAAAAATGTCTATATATATATATATATGTATGTATGTATGTATGTATATCACGGACTGTCACGATTTGCGCTTACCCCACACAATTTGAAAAGACCAAAGGCTAGGTACAAATAATAACAAACTCTTTTAATTGATCGGAAGGGATATATATCTGCAATATTTATTAAGCACACACCCAAGGAAATAAACCACAACAATGAAAAGATGGAATTCTCAAATGGGCATGCTGCGGAGAACTACAGTTTCAATAGTAAGACCAGGCCCAAATGATAAAAGGACTCCGAACTCAAGCCCATCACCAGTAGTCTTAAGCCCATCTCTAATGGACCTCTTTCTGACCTCATCCAAAATGAACATCACACAAGCACTGGACAAGTTCCCGTAGTCACGCAGAATGTTCCGCGTGGCCCGTAGCTTATCGGGCTCGAGGCCCAATTTGCTCTCCACTTGATCCACAATTGCACTCCCACCAGGATGAAGAGCCCAAAAGAGTGAGTTCCAATCTGATATTCCAAGCCCATCAAAGGCCCGAATCAAACAACTCTCGGCGTTTTTAGCTATTGTGGACGGCACAAATTTGGTCCCATGGAAAGAAAGGCCCGACTCACGAAGGTGCAATGCAAGGTGATAGTCCCCATTAGGCACAAAAGTTTGGGCCGCAGAGAAGATCTCAAATATGGGCTTTTCATTATTTGGCTTGGGGTCCGAGCCGATTATCAATGCGGCTGCCCCATCGCCAAATAACGATTGGGCCACGAGGTTATCGATGTGATCTGGGCTTGGCCCACGAAACCCAATCGCCGAGCTCTCAGTGCAAACTGCAAGGAGAATAAATATATTTTAACACCAGTTTGACTCATGTGCTTTACAGATTGTTGTCTATATATTATTTAAATATATATAGTGTCAAACTTTGGTGTGACTGTAACATGATACCTGCGAGAATACGCGAGTCTTTATTGTTCTCGGCGATGTCCTTGGCGAGGCGAAGCACGGTGCCGCCTGCGAAACAACCTTGTTGGTACATCATGAACCGTTGAGTTGTTGGGCTGAGGCCCAAGAGCTTGATGAGTTGGTAGTCTGCGCCGGGCATGTCCAGCCCACTTCTAGTACAGAAGATTAGATGGGTGATCTTAGTTCTCGACTCACCCCACTCTATTATAGCATTCAAGGCGGCTTCTTTTCCCAGTTTTGGAATCTCAGAGATCAAGATGTCTTGTCTAGTGTTTAAAGAAGGTTCACTAAATGTACATAAATTTGGATTCTCCTTTAAGATTTCTTCGGTTAATAACATATGTCTTTTCTTAATCATAGTTCTCCCACCTGAATGAATGTTTCCACCAATATAAAATATGGACATACCTTATAAGAATGAAATACTTATATAAATGTCATACTCGTTCGTGATGTAATAATTTTTCCAGTTTCTTTAACACTATGTTTGGTTCAAGAAATTTGGAAGGAAAATAAAAGAAAATGATTTTCTCTTATTTTCCTTACCAAAATGAGATGAATTTTGGTTTTCCCTAAACTTAATATGTCTTCTCATTTCCTTTTCCTTCCACTTTTCCTCTACAACCAAACAAGAAAAATTGCTTTCAAATTCATTTTTTTTCTGTTTCCTTTCAAAATCTTGAACCAAACATACTGTAAAAGTGAAACCGGCATCGACGTTTTTTGTGTTGATAATGCTTTTTGCAAAAATAATAAAATAAAATAAAAATAATACTTCTTCCGTCCTAAAACTTTCTTCTCTGCTCGGTTTTACGAGATTGGATTAAAATTATTTTCAATTTAATTAATTTATTTGATTATAGGTATAAATAAAAAGTATATATATAGTTAAAAACTACATCAAAAGTTCTACAAAACAAAAGATGACACGATTATATTATTTTATCAAATAAATAATAAAAATAACTAAAGAAAGTGATTAAAGTTTAATCATGTGAATAGTGGCTAAAATTTTTTTGAGACATATTTATTTGATTATATATATAAATTAAAAATAAAAATTATATATTTAAAAGCTACATTAAAATTTCTCCAAAATAAAAGATGACATGATTATATTATTTTATCTGATAAATAATAAAAACAGGTAAAGAAATCATGAGAATAATGACTAAAAAGATAATTTTAAGACGGAGAGATTAATAAAGAGAGAGGGGGGAAAAGGACTCACAAATGCGCCTAAATTTATCCTTGAGATCCTCCAAGTGATCACAATTTGTGACCCGAAAATAGAAGTCCGGGTACTCACTCTGATCAACCCAATGAGAGGGTGTGGCTGTCCCAATGGCCAATATATTTGCAGGACCATCTGCCCTTTGAACCCTCCATGTCCCTCCACCATTTTTCTCAATCTTCATTTATTAAAAAAAAAAAATTGTTCTTTTGAATCTCTCTAGTCTGGGTTTTCACCAATTCAAAAATCTGCAAATTAATTAGTTAATTAATTCTAGGCTGAATTATATTGAATCTTCAACAATCTTTGCAGGCATTTATATATGCATATAGACACACACACACACACAGCAGAGGGTTATTGCTCGCTGTTTTGCTCCATGCTGCTTGCATTTATATACTCTGTTTAGCCCCATATTGGCCAAGCAAGGACTTCCCTTGATTTGTCTTCGAGATGATAAAAAGATTTTTTTTTGGGATCAATTTTAAAATGTTATCTTATGAATTCAATATGAACTTCAATCATATCGGCCCACATGGCCACTTCCCTTCTAAAATAATGGTTCTTTCTTTATGTAATTTTTTTTCACATCTGCGTAAATTGGAAACGCGTTATTTCTTACTTCCTCTGTTTTTGAAAAAGAGTTCTACTTTTGACCAAGTGGTAAAATAAAGAAGTGTTAAATTATATTGCCTCCATCCACAAATGAACTTCTTGTTCATTATTCACATGGTCAAACTTTATTCAATTTGTTGATCTATTTTCGTCACCTACTTCATAAAATAATATAGTTTTGTCACCTCAAGTTTTGTAGATCTTTTCATATAGTTTTTTAATATGTAATTTTTATTTTTAAATTTTACCCCATTTTTCATAGAAAATGATTTGAAAATAACTTCAGTCAAACATCGTTACGCGCAATGGTAAGTTTATTTGTGGACGGAGGGAGTAGTTGACTTCCAATTTCGCCCTCGATGTGATGAGTAAAAATAAAATGTGATAGATAGATTACTAGAGAAAAAGTATGATGTGATAGCTAGGATACGAAAAAGTAAAGATAAAAAGGTTTTTTTAATAAAAAATGAAAGTATTTTATTAGAATTGAGAAAAAATGAAAGAGGAAATATTTTTAAGAAGGGAGAGAGTGTGTTTTTCAAACTTTGTAAAAAAGCAAAACAAAAATCTTATTTTGAATAAACCCTATGCAAAAAAAAAAAAGAAACAGAAAATGCAATGCTTTTTTTAGAAGGAAAACCAATTCTTACTTTATTTTGAATAAATAAAAAAGGAAAAGTAAAATATATTTTTTGTGCGGCAACTAAGTGGGTTTTCTGTACTTATAAGTTGGTTAAAATTATTTACAAACTACTTTAATTTATAAGTCAGTTGGTGACATGTTTCTCTGTGGTTATAGGTAGACTTATAAATTATTTATAAGTCAAAAAAATAAATAAGCTTCACCTACTTATTTTTAAGTTAGTTTTTTTCTCTATTTTGACCAGATTATTTACAAAATTGTTCATCTTCATTTATGAATATTTCCAAATAATTTATCTATCATTTAGGGTCCGTTTGGTACACGGATTGACGGAATTGGAATTGAATTGGAAACTGAAATTCTATAGATATGATTTGGATGGAATTTTACTCTCCAATTTCAATTTATTTTTGGCACTACCAATGCCGAATCTATATGTTTTTGTGCTACCAAACAACAGAATTAAAATTATTATCTCCAATTTCAATTTCATAGTTTGAATTTCATGTACCAAACGTGGCGTTAAGTCATTTTACTTCCATGAAAGGCTATTTAAGGGATGGTTTATTAGCTGTCCGTAGATGTATAAGCCTATAAGGTTTAATGGTTTATTATACATTCGTCCTATGTTCATTTAATTTTAATACTCCCATTTTAAATTGTCTGTTTGCCTTTTTTCTTCATCCCAAAATAAGTTGTCTTTTAGTTATTTTCGTAAACTTTTAAAAATAAAAATACCTAAACTACCCCTAAAATAAGTCACACTTCTTCACCTTATCGTCTTATTCATCATCACCCCTCCTAAAAAGTAATGTCAATTTCGAAAAATTAACTCTATTTTTTATTTTTCTTAAATATGCACAAAAGTGAAAATAGGTGATTTAAATTGGAACAGAGGGAGTATATATGGAGTACAAAATTAGTAATTGCATCCATCCTATGTTCATTTAATACATATGGAGTACAAAATTTAGTATTAATGTCATTTCATGTACTTATTTTTTTGCATATACCTAACTAGATGTACATTGTGAAATTAATACATATGTAGTGCAAAATTAGTAATTGCATACATCTAAACTTCCCCTCTGCTTTGTAGTCCACTCTCCAGAATTCATGGAAAGTTTACTCAGATTCAAGTCCCAGCAAAGGCATTGGTTCTTTGTGCGTCATCAGATTATGAATAGTATGTACAGATATTACATTCTAATAAAGTCAATAGCATTCAAAAGAATTACACACATCTCATTTCTCTGCAAACAAAATTTTTCATTGGGTTGCTAATAACATCACCAATGAATGAAAGAATAGAAATAAACTCTTGAAAATGAATATACTACTTCCATCTCAAAGTTTTTGTTCAATTTTGAATTTTTGCATTCAAAATTGATAAATTTTAACTGCTAATTAAATAAAATTAATATTAGATATTGATATAAAATAATTTTATTTGATTTATCTTGTAAAATATTTTTTCCCAAAAAATCTATATCTAATACGTAAACACTATGCACCATAAATAAGATTATTATTAGTATTCTTATTGTCTAACAATGAGTACTAAATAAATCTCTAACTGCCATATTGATCAAAGACTAATATGTAAACACTACAATAAATAATAATAATAATATTATTATTATTATTATTATCACTATTATTAGTTTTATTATTATTATTATCATTATTATTATTATTATTAGAATTGTCTAAGACTAAATTACACTTTTGATCCTTTAAGTATAGCCTTTAGAAATAATAGTTGTCTTCTTTGGGTGTGATGGAATAAACAAAATCGATCTCTACATTATCTGCGTTTCTTTAATTAATGAAGTAACAATTACTCAATTAATGCAATTTTTGACGCTGAGTCGGTCATCAGGCGGATGACTCTTTGAATACAGCCTTTTTATTTTCAAGTACGGATAAGATCTGGGTACACTCTCTCTCCAAACCCTAATCTTTTTTATGATTCAATGGGTTGTTGGTGGTGGTGGTGTTTCAGAGATTTGAATTTCAACATCCATTTATGCCATAAGAAATGTATGGATTCTATCTTGTTTTCGAAACAACATGGGCTTCAACCTATTTCAAATTCATATTTACTCTTGGGCATGCAAACCCGTCCCACATCGGTGAGAAAGAACAAAGTAAAGAGAATCAAAATAAAAAGGTTTACATTAATTACGGAGGCCCGATGGTAGCGTATTAAATTTTATCTCAAAGAAACATTCAAATAATTAATTATCAATTCGAAAAAATGATGAACTTTATCTCAAAGGAACAACAACAACAACAACCCAGTTAAATCCCACAAGAGTAGGGTCTGGGGAGGGTGTGTGTACGTAGACCTTGCCCCTACTCAAAAGTAGAGAGGCTGTTTCCAAAGAGACCCCCGGCTCAACGTCGAAAGCTGCATTGCTTGACTAACTGCTACTTCATTAATTAAAGAAGCGCAAATAGTTTAGATATCCATTTTGATTTATTCCATCACACCCCAAAGCCAAAAACAAGTGAGATTTTGGCTCCATCGGAGATGATGGAAAAAAAATACAACATGCCAAGAAGCGGCAAAAAAAGATATTGAATGACTCTCTATTGTTTTAAAGCAACGATGGCACATTGTGCAAATTCGGGAGGTGCATTCAAACCTAAAACTCCTAAAAGGTTGATATACATTATATATGTTGTATCTTATTGTACAACATTACAAAGACGAATGTCGTGCAATATGTGAGTACAATCTGAATGACGCTAATGAGAATGCCAAGACGGTTGATACGACGCAACAAGAGTCAAATAGATGGGCATTAGAGAACCCAGATACACATTTCCATCTCTTCCAGACTTGATAGACCATAGTGTGTATTCCGATCATGCAATTCAAGACAATGAGTAGTTTTTTTAGCCTAATTTTTAATGCACTTTCTTTAAATTCATTATTTATGTTTTTAATTTTCTTAATCATGTATCTTTTTTCTTACTTTAATTGTAGTCTTTTATTTATTGGTAATAAATTTTTTTATCTAATTTAAATTGTACTGTTTTATTTACTAGTAATAAAAAAAATTAAATCTAATCTATTAGTTTTTTTTTTGAAGTCAAGAGAATCAAAAATATTTTATTAAATTAAAAAGTTGTGTTTGTATGATTCTAAGGTCCACGTGTAAAATGTGACTTTCTCACATTTTTATAACCGGCATGGTATTTATATACTGAAGTCTTTGAAATGAGTGTGGATCTTAGGATCAAGAAAGAATTTGCCTAAATTAAATTATCAAATGACAAATATAGTATTTTAAAAAAATAAATATGAAATAAGAAAACTGATGTGTCGCTGAATTAGAAGATAAGGATAGTGAGGATGGCATCACCCACATTCTTTAGCGTAAGAGGTACGGTACTGTGTGGAAGTAGGAGAGGAGGACGAGAGGCATCAGGCGACACGTGTCCACACACCTGTTTCATCCTCAAAGCAACCAAGCATGACACGTGTACTCCAGCTTAGTCAGCAGCATGCATGGCCTTTTTCCCACTCTCTTTTATATCTAACCCCCCCTCACAATTACATTCATTTAAAATTCCCACCCAAAAAAAGAAAAAAAGAAAAAAGCAAATCAAACATTCTGTGAAGAAATTAAGCTAACAGTGTTGAACTAGAATGGCGAGGACGGTGGCGAGAAACGTGGCGGGTCCTTTGTTGTTTCTGAACTTGATAATGTACTTGATTGTGTTAGGGTTTGCTAGCTGGTGCCTAAACAGGCTCATCAATGGCCAAACACATCATCCCAGTAAGTACTCTTGCTAGCTTTCTGAATTAGTACTAAGTTTGGTTGTTAATTAGTTGGGTCGGTCTGGGATCCGCCCGAACGAGGCATCGGGTAATCGTTTAACGTTGATTGGTTCAGGTTTTGGCGGGAACGGAGCGACCATGTTCTTCCTAGTGTTTGCGCTGCTGGCAGCTGTGTTGGGGATCATATCGAAACTGCTAGGGGGAAACCACCTGAGGGCGTGGAGGAACGACAGCCTCGCCGCTGCTGGATCTTCCGCGATTGTCGCGTGGGCCGTAACCGCCTTAGCTTTTGGGTATGTATTAAATCCGAGTTCCAAACTGTCCGAATTAGACCCGGACCGGACCGCGATTGTCGCGTGGGCCGTAACCGCCTTAGCTTTTCTGACAGCTGTTTTTTCCTCTGAATGAATGAATGTAAGGTTGGCATGCAAGCAGATCAACATAGGAGGATGGAGAGGGTGGAGGCTGAGAGTTCTGGAGGCCTTTATAATCATCCTCACATTCACCCAACTCCTCTACGTGCTCATGATTCACGCCGGATGTTTCAGCAGCAGCTACGGGCCCGGGTACCGCGACACCGATCACTACGGTGCCGGGCTGGGCGAGAAGGGTCCCACCGGGACAAGGGTTTGATTCCATCCATCATTACCAACAACCCCCTTGAAATCATCATCAGACAGACAGATGTAGTGAAACCACATATATAACATCTTAGTGGTTACTCTCTCTCTCTCTCTCTCTCTCTCTCTCTCTTGTAATATATAGTCTATCTGTGACTCTTGTTCATGTATGCAGTATGCTTATGTATCTACTTTAAAGTTCATCCCCAGTTAATCTACATGTTTGGTTTCATGATTTGGTTTGGTTTCATTTGTTGGTTTGTTTGTGTTAAGTTGTCATTATATAGTGTTTTTACTACGTTTCTCCACACCATGTATATTCTCAAGTTTTGTACTCTCACTAACACTAAATAAATGCTAATCTTGACATGAAAATGTTTTATCTACCAAGTTTCAACAGTCTTTTTTAAGAACAACAACACTTTCACTTGACATTCAAAAGAATTTTAGTACAAACTTGAAAGAATAAGACGAAGCACAACTGGGAGGAACCTCTCAGTTTCAATTTACTTTACTACATGAATATCAGGAACACACTAGCTTTGTCAATTCGGAAAAAAGGAAGAAATCAATGGATTTCTTCCTTTTTTTCTAAAGAGTATATAAATTCTTAAAGAATATGTATCTCAATTTTATGGTTACCTTGAAAACAACTCAGCCATACCAAGGTGACAGGCAGAGGCGGGATTCTGGAGGCAGCCGCATAGGCTCTCGTCGTCCTTGGGGAATGATGCAGGTAAAGGATGGTCTGGGAGCACACCAACCTATACGCCGACACAAAAATCTGTGAATTATTTCTTTTCGTGTTCTAAAACAAAAATGTAACGAGAGGGAGAGAGAGAGAGAGACCTTGTTGATGTCGTTATGGGCGGGTGTTTCATAACGTGCAACCGTGACAGCCAAACCAGAGCCATCAGATAGTTTAAAGACAGACTGTATCTTGCTGTACACATAAACAAACTTAACTTGTGAGCAGCTTTTGTTTCATTAGTAATGGAGGGCATGGAGTCAGATTCACAAGATTAATATTAAAGTCGATACCCCTTGCCGAAAGTCGGTTCCCCTAGCAGAACTGCCCGTTTATTGTCCTTCAATGCCCCAGCCAAAATCTCACTTGCACTTGCAGTTCCTTTGTTCACCTAGAAAGAATTTCTACAAAATCATACCTGTTTATATAACTTAAATGTTGGATTGGAAGGTGAAGCCTTCAAAGTATGAACTATAAAGACTTGAGATTTCAACCCAATAAGAGAAGAATATCCAAAGCCAGCTAGATGTGAGATCACTTAACAAAAATCGTCATAGACGAAGAAGCATTTTTAGGAGAGTATTTCCTTCTCATTTTCCGAAAAAATTGAAGGCATGTTTATTTTTGTGCTTCTTCGAAGAAAAATGTTGACATACCAGCACGGCAAGGGGTTCTGAAGCTGCTATTGCATTGCTTCCATCCGTGTCGTAAATATCTCGAACACCACGGCTATCACAAATATAGACAATCACACCCTTGTCCAACCTGTTATAACAAAAAAAATTGGGGTTTGGTTTGGCATCAAGGCAACATGAAAACAATGGTAAGACGACACCTTAATCGGGATTCGGGACTAGTGGGCAATTATTACAATGGATCTAATCACAACGGATATATCTTAAAGAGTACAAATTAAGTACTCTGTAAGGCTTATATACTTGTATTAACAAATGAAATAAATTGTGCATAAAGAACAATTGGAGAACTGTATTTCTTGCTATGAAACTGCCTTGGAAGATGCATATCCATCAGAATAGGGCTTGTAACGTAAAGTTGATAACAAATCCAATCCCACACCAGATTGAGAAGAAAAATTGGACCAATGTATAATATTGCTCACTCAACTCGATTACTATGAAGCCTTTTAGGAGATGCCCAAAAACAAATCTGTGAGGTCTTGGCCCAAAGCAGACAATATCATACTAATGCGGAGTTAGAATGATGGCAGACAATCCTAACTTGCAAAGCATTGTCAAAACTTATAGAAGAAACAGATACACAACAAAGGAAAGAGGATAAACAGATACATTACAAAGGAACTCAGAAGGTAAAATATAACAGTTCATGAGTTCAAACATTAAAACAATTCCAAATGGCTTACCAGATCTTGGCGATCTCAACTCCTTCAGGGAATAACCCGCCACTGCATCACATTTAGTTTTTCAGATTCCAGAAAAAAGTTTTTTATTAAAAATAAATAAATATATAAATCGACAAATATATATATATATATATATATATACACACACACATACATACATATATATATATATATATATGGGATTGACTCCAGTGAGATGACACCTTAAGGTGAGATGACAAGTTACGGTCAAATGACGCAAAGCTCACCAAGAGCCACTACAAAGCTCACCAAAGAGACCTGCAAAGCTCAGCAGAGTATAAAGCAAAGCTCACCGTGTTTTTTCAATACTTTAATTTTTTTTGAAAAAAAAAAAATCAGAGGGGGTGCTGACTAGATTTTGACCTTTGACCGGTACCTTTGACCACCGCCTACCGCCTGCCGCCTCCAGTTGCCGGTCGCCGCCGCCGCCGGTCGCCGCCCCCACCGGCCGCCGCCGGTCGCCGCCGCTGCACCACCTCTGACCGGTGGTTGACTGGTGGATTTATTTTATTTTTTTATTAATTTTTTATTTTTCAAAATTTAAAAAAATGGTGAACTTTGGTGTTCAAAGTGGTGAGCGCTTAATTTCCAGGTGAGCTTTGCATTGTTTGTTGGTGAGCTTTGTAGTGTTGTGTGGTGAGCTAGGCGTCATCTCACTGAAGCATGTCATCTCACCGTAAGGTGTCATCTCACTGGAGTCAATCCCTATATATATATATATATATATATATATATATATATACACACTCCCTCCGTCCAAGATTAAAGTTCTCACTTTGACTTGGCACGGAGTTTAATAAAACATGAAATTTACGTTGACTTTCCAAAAATACCCCTCCATCCCTTATCCCTTCCCTTCTCTTCTTGGCCACCCATTGTTCTCTGTATGCAATCGGATGCCATCCTCCCTGCTTCGCCATTATCATTGACAGCCACCTTGATGTCTACCACGTAACTCCGACTGCCGCCACTGCCACCGCCTTCAATTTCAAAAAAAAAAAAAGACGAAGAAGAAAGAAATCTGGGGCTCCTTTCCTCAGGTCCAAAACACCATCATCAATCGGTACCTAATCTCCGCCACCACCGTCGATTTCTTTGGCGGCGCTATCTGAATCGAAATTCAGATCTGACGGAGATGGACAAGAAAGAAGAAAAGGAGAAGAGTTGAAGATGGATTGGGCATTGGACCATGGAATTGAAGAAGAAGAGGAGGAGGAGATCGGACCGCCCTATCACCTCCGACCACCACCACCGCCTCGCTGCCCGACCTTTACCCGATTGCTGCTTCATTGCTATCACTTTACAGGAAAAAATCAGAAGTGGAAAAGAGAAGAAAGAACAAAAAGAAGAAGAAAGAAGAAGAAGATAAGAAAAGAGAGAAGAAGAGAGAAAAGAGAGAGAAAAAAAGATGGGGTGGGAAATGAAATGGATGGGGAAATGGGGAAAGGGAAAAGAAAAAGAAAAGATAGGGATTGGGTGGGGAGGGTAATTTAGACTTTTAGGTATGAAAAACTTTCCAAAAATAGAAATGGGAAGATTATTTTTGGACGGATGAAAAAGGAAAGTGAGAACTTTATTTATGGACGGAGGGAGTATATATATAAAGCATGTCACCTATTATCTCGAAGGTCTAGGACAAAAGCCTTCACGTTGTTTTTCCGTAATGTTTCAATTGCTTCCCGCATAGCACCTATAAGATTTGAGATAAGTTGAGCTTAATCAGGGTAAAAGAAAATTGTTTTCCAAAATGTTGGCTTAAAGTTCACTAAATGCATAGCCTGATGGAGGAAATGAGCTGTAGTCTTTAAGACAAATCGGAGAGGTTCTGAAATGTATGCAGAATAGCATATACAATCATTGAAAAAGAATGAAAAAGAATGTAGTCTGTGTAGGAATTTACTCTAATATGTACGTGAAAAGCGAGATGACTACCTGATGCATTTTGGTTGAATGTGCTTAGTTTGATATATCCAATCTGCAAAGCATTCTCTCTAGAACTAGATACCTTGCAGACGCTTGATTTCACAGGGTTCAGTGTAACTTTCTCTCGGCTGAATGCAGACAATGTATCTCATAAGTATGATATTGTAATAACTAACAAAGCCTCCCCTATGCATTGGTATGCTATAAATAAATTCTGGTAATACATATTTGCAAACAAAAATTGATGTAGCTCAGTGAACGGATCGTCAATCTAATTTTTTTTAACAAGTCAATCTAAGTATTTAAGTACTCCCTATATGACAAATCTTATTCATAATTAACAAGCATCGATTGTAAGGCGTCACCTAGGCAATAAGGCGTTGTCCCTTGGACGCCTAGTCTACTCGCCTCGCCCAGAAAACCTTAAGGCGTTCAGGCACTCCACTAGGCGTCGCCTTGGGCCCCTTTAGAATTTTGAAAAGCCCAATTTTATTTAGTGCAGCCCAATTATTTTGAAAGCCTAATTTAAAATGTTTAAAAAGATTCGACTTAAACTTGTGGCCTACGAGATATGTGTGTGTGTGTGTGTGAGTGTGTGTGGGTGTGGGTGTGGGTGTGTACATATACATACATACATACATACATACGTACATACATACATACATACATACATACATACATACATACTTACATACATATATATAGGACAATATTCAGCCTGGCTTCCCTATCACTAAAATTTAAAGTTAAATAAAATTGTGTGTGTGTGTGTGTGTGTGTGTGTGTGTGTGTATAGGACGCCTGGGCGTGCACCCAATCACCTAGGCGATATGAAGGTACATTGGCGCCTCGCCTCGCCTTGGCGCCTTACAAACTTTGTTAACAAGTATATGAAGCTTGCAGAGAATTATATAGGAGTTAACCAAGATGAACCTACATTAAAGATAGGTTTCTGGTTTCAGAACCATGTTGTACCGTTAGTTCAACCTCACTTCCTTCAGGTCCCCTACAAAGATGGAACATATGATTCTCAAATATGCATGAATAGGATTGTTAATTAGCTTGCTGGCAATTCCTCTAATAGTTTAATACTACCATAAAAGGTAAAATAAATAATAAAAAATAAAGCATAATAGGGAGACATAATTTGCCTTCTACCGGACAAACTTATTTCAAGCTTCTACTCAATATTGAAGTGAAAATTGCATTAAACTTCATAACATTTATATCTAAGATATGTTTAATTCAAAGAGCACAACATAGCTTTCTGGAATTGTTATGCAATTTACTACTTTTGTTTATTCATTTGATGCATGATTTAGTTATAGAAGTTTCGTATTTGTGGATTTTATATTCAACAACGGTGTATTTCATCTCATTTGTTGTATGGGCCTCAGTGTCCGACGTTAATAAGGCTTGTGAGCGGAAGCTGGAAGTTTCGGAATGAAAATGTGGTAGACGTGTGGCCGTACTATGTTGGATAGAATACGGAACGAGTTCCTTCAGTAAGAATAATGGGTCGTGCATATTATGATTGAGAGAAGGCAGAATGAAATGGTTTGGTCAAGCTGGCCGTAGAGGTGCAGCGACACCAGTGATGACCTCTCTGATCAGTTGGACTAGACAGAAGATAGGCAGACCGTGTAAGATGGGGGTGAATCGGGTGATCAGTTGCTTTTGGTGGTCTTGAACCTCTTTGAGGTCATGACTATGACCTCTCGATAAGAGTTCCAGGAGATGCCAGATTAGAGTAGTAAAGTCTTCGTAGAGGTTGTGTCTGATTGTTGTTGGTGTTCAAACTCCCCTAGGTTTGTTTTTATTCTTCACCTCACACTATACGTCACTATTTTTCCAGGGTCCCTCAGAAATATTCTCCCAAGTCCTTGTGGTAGACTGTACAGGTATTGCCTCCCCTACCCTGACATACTATCCAGTGATTGGCACATAAGGAGAGATGAAACTTACCGCAAGCGCTCTCCAGCATCATATATGCTCATGCTTTCTGTACTAATATCATCAATCGCAAGGATAACATCCCCAGATGAAATGTCAGCCCTGTTTGCAGGACCTCCTGGGGATGCTGAGATAACCACTAGTCCGGGGGTTGCATCATTTCTTCCAGTGGGATAGCCAATTGAAATCCCTACTCCTGTCAGTGCACTTTGAGTTCCTGACTGCCTTTTAACACCATAATTAAAAAACTCTCCTTAGTGGGAGCATCTTAAAGCATGTCTCTACAAAATCATAGTATAATCATCAATCGTCGTCATTATCAGAACCATAATCGCAACTGGTTGGGGTCAGTGACTAAATTTGCAGCGCCAAACATTTATAAAAATAAACTACCCAACAAATCTAAGCAAAAAAAAAGTGGCAATGTTTTGTGTCGGATACCCTTATTGTCGCAATCTTCATAAGAAGTAATGAGATGAAAATTCTAAAACCTTATTAACTTATTATCATATGCTAAATCCACATGTATGGAAAATACCATGAGAAAACAATGAGTTGATATTTTTTGCTTTTGGAATTTTCATTACATGCTAACCATGGAGGCATGGAGCATAAAAGGTAGATGATTAATGTGTGCTATATCTGAGCTACAAATATGTCAGGACACTTGAGCCATACCTTCAAACTGTTGAACTTTTCAGGCTCCAGAAACCGGGTGAAAGGGTCATCCAAAGTGGAGACCATCTTCCGTATTGCTGCATCTGTAAGCACGGAAATATTACTTTTAAGCAAAGAGAAAATACTCGACAATCAAAAATTCTAGTTTTTACTTTTTACATGGACACTATATATAACTCCCAAGAAAATGACTGCTTAAAGCCTTCAGCAATATGTAATAGTCCATTGGGCCAAAAGATCAAGGCTTGCTTATAGGCCATTGAATTTTATCAATCAATTTATCATGGCATATGTATGCTGATGAACAACCATAAAGAAGGAAAAACTTACATGTCTCTTCTCGATTGTTCATTGGTTCATTTTGAAGAGCATTTTCCCGATATCTAAACCAATTCTGCCCATTGAAGGTTTTGTCAACATATGCACGGTCAATTGTTTTCCATGCCTCTAAGAAGAGCTGATTTTCTTCACTAAGAGCCACTGCAAGATGTGATGAAATAAGAAATTTAGGAATCATAACTAATTCATACAATTATAATTACAATTAAAAACAACACAGTAGGGTCCCCCAAGTAGGATCTGGGAGGGAAGGTGTATGCATACCTTACCCCTACCTATAAATATAAAGAAAATTTTTGAAGACCCTTAGCTCAAAAAAGACATGGAAAGCAATCAAATACAGGGGTGTAAAGAAAGAATAACAATAAGCATACTTACAAGTAAGAGTGTTGTTAACAGTAGTACTGGCTGCCATTACTGCCAAGACCCCAACAGCAACCCGTGCAAACAGCTTAGAAACCACACTAAATTTTTCAGAATCTCTTGCAAATCTCCGGCGATTGTTTGTGAACTTCCTTGGGTCAAGAATGCAACTATTTTTCATTAAGAAGTTATTATATTCTAGGGTGAATGTTTTACAAAATCTCCAAACTGGTCGAAGATATAATCTATGCCCACGATTATGGGCATAATAGCAAAACCTATAGCAACTCGTAGTGTCGACCCAATCAAAACTCTTTTTACTCGGAGGATTACACAATCTAGCCTCAAAGTCTCTGTTATAGGAAGATTCACACAGCTTCACCTGCAAAGGTTCAAACTCTATTTACACTTTGAACACGGCAGCAAAGATCTCTCATTGAAATCTGTCAAATCGACCTTAATCCTATGAATTAGCAATCTAAAGGTAATCTTTTCGTTGTAATCGAATACAAAATTGTTAACTTTTATGATCTATACGGAAAAATTCTACTAGCGAGGGATAAAATTCGATGAAATTAACTGGAATGGGAATTCAAAACAAAAAATTAAAATGTGCAGCAATTTAATTAAGAGCACCTGAGAAGCCGCAGTAGAAATTCGCCTTGGCGCTTTGATGTTGCTGATCAATGGAGACCGAAGAGATGAAGGTGAAGAAGAGCTTCCGAGAAGCACTGCCATGGGAGCAACTTGATTCAACTCCCTCTTGTTTGACCCAAATTTTTACCCGAAGTGTTTGATTGAACTCCCGTTGCATTATAAGGAGTAGCTTTTTTTTTCTTTTTCCAATAAATATTCTCCTCTGCAAATTTATACGGGTGAACACCTTACGTGACGGTTCGGTATTTTTAAAAAATTTGTACCGTTACTAATTTACTATTCAAGTGACTCGGTATGGTTTTGCATTTACACCTAAACTCATTCGTAGTCATGTCGTTCGGTAACGAGATGATGTCATGTCATATTAATATCATACCATTTCGTAATACTTTGACGTTTTGAAAAAAAGTTTGTTTATAACAAAAATTCGACGTAATTAAAAAAAATTGTGCACAAATATCTTTATGCATTCTTAATTTCTTACTCAACAAGTGTATTGTTTAGTTACAACTTTTGAAAAAAATTTAATCATAGTTCGCATTTTCAACAAATAAAATTATAATTTGAGTTGTGCTTTGAGGTAATAAAGTATTATAAAAACATAAGTTTAAGTATGTGAAAGTCACATCAAATAAATATCACCTAAACTTACTAAAAATTAACAAACAAAAATGTATAATTGATTTAATATTTTAGTGGTAACAGTTTGGTTCGATATTTTTTATATTTATTTTTAGAAACTCATCCCGTACAATTTTGAAAATGGATCGATTCAGGTCAAACTATAATTTACTAGAATCAATTGAAAACCCACTTTTCAGTTCGTGGCAATGTCGGTCTTGTTGGGAACAATGTCAGACTAGTACTTTTGCCCACCCCTAGCAATTTAGTTTTAAGGAGCTTTGGTGGACACTCCCTTGATTCAAATTACCGTCATTACGGTGTGATTAGAGTATAACTATATTTTTCAATGTTTTGAAAATCAGACCAGACGTCGACCCAGACAAGAGAGTGTGTCAAAAGCTAATCGGTCAAACCGGTCAACTCGGAGGTCAACCATTTTGTTAAAAAGGTAGTGATTTTGAATTTTAAAGGATCATAAATATAAAGAGTAAAAGATAATGACCCAACTATGAAAAATAAAATTTTTATTATTCATGCAATATCGGACAATTAGTAACTCTTTAAAAAAATGCTCGTAATAGTAGTAAATATAATAACAACAGCAGTAATAAAACAATCTTTAAGAAAATACAAAATGAGGTACTCTATATATGGTAAGATGAAGTAGCTAGATAAATAAGTAGTTGACATTTCCTGTATATAACTTTGAACAGTTCGGCCCGTGATACTCAGTTTTTAATTCTTGTATCACGATCTCGTCCTATTTGATATCGGTTTGGTTTCGAATCGGGATGGATACAATCAATTCCGTTTAAAAACACTATAAACGGTTCGATATCATTACCGTCTGATGATACCACGCTAGTTCGGTTTTTTTCGCTTACCCCTACAAATAGATGAATAGGTTTTAGTTTAAATGAATGAGATGCTATTCCTTGTATTCATTATGAGTATTTAACATTTGCGATGAGAGATCTGGGTAGCAACTCAGCAATTCAAGTTTAAAGTTCGTTTAGTACACGGAATTGATAAAATTTGAAATGAGTTGAGAGTTAAAATTTTACGGAATTGATTCTGATAGAATCAAAATCTTCAATTCTAATTTATTTTTGTCACTACCAAATCTAAATTCACATATTTTCGTATTACTCCCTCCTTCCCAAAATATTTGTCACACTTGCTTTTTCAGCAGTCGTGGGAACTTTTGTTTATTTCTACATTTTCATTGGTTATTTGATAAAATAAAATATTCTTGACACCTCTTATTTCGAATAACTTTTCATGTAGTTTTTTGATATATAAATTTAATTTTTTATTTCTATATCAATAAGTAAATAAAATAAATTGAAAAAACTTAATATTTTACCTCGGTATTCGAAGTGTGACAAATATTTAGGGACGGAGAAAGTATAAGATAGTAGAATTAAAATTGTTGTCTCTAATTCTAATTGGCTAAAATCCACCATTGGTCCTTCAACTTTATCAGTTGTGCACGGTTGGTCTTTCAAGTTCAAAAGTCCATAAATAGTCCTTCAACTTTATGAGTTCTGCACCATTGGTTCTTCAAGTTTCAAAAATCCATAAGTAGTCCCTCAGGTACACGTCAGCCCTCCAAATTAAGTCCTTTTGACAGTAAATATTAAAAGTTAAACAAAATACTAGTTTCACATAATATGAGTAAATTCCACTATGTACGACTACTCCGTATTATATGGAGCTAGTATTACATTTAACTTTTAACTTTTACTGTCCAAAGGACCTCATCTGGAGGGCTGACGTGTACTTGAAGGACTATTTATGCACTTTTAAAACTTGAAGGACCAATCGTGCATAACTCATAAAGTTGAAGGACTATTTATGGACTTTTAAAACTTGAAGGACCAATCGTGCACAATTGATAAGTTGAAGTACCAATCGTGCACAATTGATAAGTTGAAGGGCCAATCGTGGAGTTTAGTCAATTCTAATTTCATACGGAGTAGTTTAAATTCTGTGTACGATCAGAGTCTAAGAAGGGTGTATTCAATTAGGATTTTATTAGATTTTTTTAGATTTCAAAAAGTTAGTAGATTTGAAAATTTTGTAAAATCCATGTAGAGTTTGGTTGATTTTTTATAGAATCCGTGTAGAATTTGAAAATTTTGTAGAATGCATATAGAGTTTAAAACATTTTTAAAATCTATAAAGAATATGATGACTTCTATTCACCCACCAAGGGAAGGACGAACGATGACATGAGATAGAAGAAGATGACTTCTGTTCACTCGCGAAATTTGTAGAAACGAACAAGCAAGTGGACGGCGATTCATACCTCTGGATGATCTTGTGCGAATCCAGATCCAGATCCAAAGAGGCCGCCCTTGATCGCGTGCGTCGAGTGAACAGATACGCCGCCGGACACCATCAGTGACGAATTGCTGCGACTCAACCTGCAGATCCGCCACCGGATCCGGATCCGAACTGCTGTCACTCCTCCAGCAGATCCGCCGCCGGACACCATTAGTGACGACCTTGATGCCCACGAAAGAGAGGATCGGACTTGGATTCTTAAAATCCTTTGTTTGGAGTAGGGATTTGTTCATAAACTTTTTATTGAAATTTCTACCTTCAAATCCATTAAAATCCATGTAGAATAAAAATCTTTACAAATTCATGGAGTGTTGAATATCTTTAGATTTAGATAGAATTTTTAAAATCCAAATTCAATACAACCAGATTTTAAATGATTTTTTAAAATCTGAATTGAATACACTTAAATTTTAAATGATTTTTTAAAATCTCGATTGAAGACCCACTAACTTTTAAAATCCAAAAAAATCCCGCAGAGTTTGGATTGAATACACCCCCCTAAATCTCATTCTTTCTATTTGTGTACCAGAAAAATGTCATTCACCTCATTTAATTTTAGCAAAACCTTGATTAGCCATTTTCCAACGAAATGATTTTCAAAATATTTTCAACATAAATTACAATTTTAAAACATTGATTACAATTTATTAACCCCATAATTCCCTCACCTGCTATATAACACCACTAGCAAACCACTCAAATTTCATCAAAATTAAAGCCAAAAAAAACATCATCAAACTCCAAACATGGTATCCAACGTTTGGCACGCAATCCTCATTCTGGCAGCAATCGCAATCCCGTCTTTTGCGCAGACCCCGACGGTGACATTCACCAACCGGATAGTCCCCGACACCCCGCAGCCGCCGGACGTGAAGGTCAGCTGTTTGGCCGCCGGCGGGTTATCGTCGCCGGCCTCGTTCGACTTACTCCCCGGCCGGACGGAGTGGTTCCAGCCGGAGACGATGGACGCCGTCTATCAGTGCTCGGTGGTTTGGGGCCGTTTCTTCGTCGCCGTCAAGGGCTTCGATGGTGCGAGGGACGGCCGTCATGCCGCCGTCAGTTGGGTGCTTGATAAACGCGGGATTTCTGTGAGTTATGATCGGGAGAATTGGGAGTTGGTTAAACAGTGGCACACCAAATATGCCCTAAGGATGGGATTTTTTTCCCCATAAATTTGTACATGCACCAGATAAAATTGTTGGAGACGATTATATCTAGTACGTGTACAAATTATATGTGATTTTTATATTAAAATGTTTTGCAATCCTATTTGGGATGTTTTTTTTTCATTTTTTGATCAAAATTAAAACTTTTGATTTATTACATGCCCGAATATAGTCCTACATGCGGAGTGAGTGGTTGGTGGTTCGGCCGGTTTAACGATGATTTGATCGATGTAACGTTATACTTATGGCATTCGTGCAATATGGAATTTTAATACTCTCTTTATCCCACTATTATTGTGTAGCAATGTTATTGTATTCGCTCTCTCCTTTCTAAAATGATCTTTCCAGTCAACATTAACAAAGTCAAGCTTTAATCAATTTATTTATTTATTTTATTAGTTATTTAATAAAATAATACAGTCATGTCACATCTTCTTTGGTAGGACTTTTGATGTAGTTTTAAAATATATAATTTTTATTTTTTAATTTTATACCTATAATCAAATACTCCGTAAATTGAAATTAAAAAAATTTCAGAAAAATTTGGTAAATCGAACTGGGAAAATCATTTTAAGACGGAGGGATGGGAGTACTTTTTTCGTGCCATTACTTTTGTTTTATAATTTCTTCATTCTAATTTGAATTACATGTTTCGAATTACAATTTCAATAATTTATTTGACCGTTGGAGTTAAATTAAAAAATAAAATTTGCATTTTAAAAATTACATAAAAAAACTCTATGATACAAGAATTGACTTAACGATATTATTTTATCAAATAAAATAAACAATGAAAAAGGAAGGGAAGTGATTGAAGTTTGATACCGTGAATAATAAACAAAGAATTTAATTTGAAACGAAGATGGTAGTGTAGTATACTCCCACTGTCGCATAAAAATGTTAACATTACCATTTCTGTGGTTAAGTTAAATTCTTTTTCATCGCATATTTTTATTGATTATTTGAACAATATTAAATTTAGTCCAACATCATAAACTAAGATTTAAACCTCTTTTAACAAATTTTTTTATTCATAACATATTTTCATCATCAAAATTAAATTCTTTTTCATCATATATTTATTTTTTATTCATCACATATTTTCATATAAACTTAAATATTTTATGCGATGGAGAAAGTATTTTTTAAGGCAAAAAAAAGAATAATACTCCCTCCGTCCGGTATTAATCTACCCATTTTGACTTTTTCTATTTTTTATGGAGAGTTGACAATGGGATGAAAATGTCCAAACTACCCTTTTCTTTAACCACTATTACCACTGCCCTCACCAGTCTTTTGCCATTTGCTTCCACAATCTCCGTCCAATCTCGCCACCACCCCAGGCCCCTCTTTACCGCCACCGCCGACGGCCCCCCTTTACTGCCACCCCCACCATCGCCAACCCCCTCCGCCATATTCGGTCCCCACCACCACCGCCAGACAGCCCCACCACTGCCTTAGTCCCCACCACAATTGTGGTCCGCCCCAATTAGATCTACAAAAACTGAGTACAACTCACCATCTTTGCCCACCCCGAGCACCATCACCGCAACTCATACCGTTGCATCAGTCATCACCATCGTTAGTCCTACCCAACCGCTGCCGCCATTGCCATATCAAGAACAGATCTGTCCAAACCTGGCAAATCTGGAAGACAAATAAACAGGAGACAGGAGAAGGGGCTGGAGGAGGACGAGCGGATTTGGAGAAAGAATATGAGGGAAGGAAGGAGACCGAGGAGGAGGAGCAGATCTTGAGAGAGAGAAAAGAGGCGTGAAAGAGTATGGGGGGAGAAGAAGAAGGGAAAGTGAGAAATAGAATAACAGAGACAAGGCCAAGAAATGAGGGAGGAGAGAGAGGGTCATAAATGAGTTGGGGTATTTTGGGTAGTTTGTGTATGAAAAATTGAAATGGAAAGATTATTTTCGGACGGAGAAAAAGGAGAAACGGAAAGATTATTTTCGGAAGAAGGGAGTATTAATGAATCAAGAGGAGAATAATGAAGTTTGTGGGATACAAAAGCCAAGAACAAAATTTAGTTATTCATTCACGCTCAAGAATGTGGATAACAGAAATTTAGTCTCTTGGTACATAAGAAATCGGAACTAAGCAAAACCCCGAAAGGATACTAATAAAACAATCTATTGAAGATGATCTCCACAAAGGAATTGAATAATGGATTGTATTGTTACTATTCCAACCTGCCAATAAAATAATATATTCTTTGAATTGTCAAATTATTTTGTAGAACTTTTTATATAATTTTTATATATATAAATTGTATTTTTTATTTTACACTAAGTTTCAAATAAATTGTCACATTTGAGAGCACGGCTGGCCCAAGGGAGGGAAGAGCAGTCCTACGTCTGGGCCCATACCTTTTGAAGGCATTTTTTTTTTAATTTTTTCTATATTATATTTATATACTATATTTTTTAAATATAAAACCTTAAAATTGAATTTGAAACATTCTAATTGTGGGTTAAACAAAACTAATTTATATATTTTAAAAAAAATGTTTGTTTGTATATTTTAATTTGTTGGAATTAAGGATTTTTTTCCTTCTCATTCTCGGCCCTTAAATCTCCATGACCAGCCTGCTTCCTCTGTATGAACTAACTACATGTGTTATATTTCATCCGTTTCAAAAAAAAATTCACTTTCATTTTTCATTCGTAATAAATAAAACATTTTTACTTCTGAAAAATCTCTATTTTAGTCAAACTAAATCAATTTACTCTTCACATCTTATCATACTGTGTAATTTTGTAGGGACAAAATTAAAAAAAATACTAGTACCACTAAAATTACACATTTTTAAAATATGTTAGGAAGTATTTTTCAAAGTGGAAGTTTTAGTTTATGGGACCCAGAAAGAGTATCTTTCTTTTCATTTGTGTGTGTATAGAGTGTGGGGAGATGAGATTCAGGAAGTAATCCCATTAAGTTTGGTAGTGCTAAACTGCTAACCCATGAAGTCAAGAGAGAAATCTACAAATATAGATAAAAAAAGGTTTAAATTTGTGACTTATTTTAGGAGAGAGACGCAAGAATAAATATATGACCCTCCGATTATATTGGATTTAAAATTCTAATTGTGGTCGCCTCTTCTATATAATAGACTCTCCTCGTTATAGAGACTGAGAGAGAAGAGATTTTCAAACTAAAGCATATTGAGAGGTTTTAATCCTTATTTTTATTATTGTTGAGTAGTACATTCATTAATGGGGTAAGTTGATCCAAATCAAAATAAATAAAAATTCTTAACAATATGACTATATAAATATTAAATAGTAAACATTAATGATCAAATATAAATTATAGAAGTCAAGTAAAAGTGTAATTTTGAAACAACAGTTAACAAAAAAAAGAGAGCTATTTTCTTCAACCCGTATAATTGACATTTCCTACTCTTCCTAACCTTCCCGGTAACTCTCCCACCCGCCCCGACCCAAATATACCCTCAACCCCCTTCAATTACACCCTCAAGTTACTTTTGACTTTGAAGTCAAAATTTGACATCAATGTCAAAATTAAATTGAGGGTGCAATTGAAGGAGGTGGTGTGTAAGGATCGAAGCGGGGAGGGGGTTACCAAAAGATAGGTAGGTATGACCGTCAATTTTACTAACAGGATGCAAAAGCATTTTCGAATTATCTCATGACATTGATTCCCAATAGCATGAAAACCGGGTTCCAAATATATTTACGAAATCATCACTATAACCCAACATTACTCATTCTTCTTAATATTGATCCTATGAAAGCTACAATTCCATTTTTGAAAAGGAATTAGAAAGCGGAAAATATTAAAGAAAACTTCACAATTCTAACTTCTAAATATGCAAAAGACTATTCTACCGTTGAAATATAAAATAACGAAAAATTAAAAGCGAAAACAAACTGTTTTTTTAAGAGAAAAAAGAAAATGTTAAAAAAAAAAAAGAGAAATATGAATGCGAATTTCTTCAACTATCATCTAGAAATTCTGTGTAGGTTCAATTTTCCTCATTTGGGTCCCACTTCTGAGGTCATCATCGTCATCATGGTACACATAAGCAAACCCGCCGTGTCGGGTCAGATCCATACCCGCCATTTCATCTTCCTCCGAGATCCGGAGCAGTTTCAGCCTGTGCAGAACGTAGAAAAGAGGGCCCATTGTGACACTGACCCACCCGAATATGACCAGAATCTGGATCAAATGTGCCCCGAGAAGCTTCCCGCCGCCGCCCATGAACAACCCGTGCGGCCGGCCAGGATCTCCGCCGTAAACCTCGTTCACGTACTTCTTCTTCGCGAATAACGCGGTGAAGATGATCCCCCAGGCCCCGCATCCGCCGTGTAGCTGCGCCGCCTCCAGCGGGTCGTCGTATCGGGCTATCTCCGCCAGCTTGTTGAGCCCGATGAGCACCAGCGCCGCCACGAAGCCGCAGATGATCGCCGCCCACGGATCCACGACGGAGCACCCGCCTGTGATCGCCGCGAAGCCGCCCAGTAGCCCGTTGCACACGTCGGTGACGTTCCAGTGCCCCGTCAGAATTCGCTTCACGAACAGCGTCGTGAGCGCGGCGGTGCACCCCGCCAGCGTCGTGGTCACGGCGGTGCGTCCCACGGCGCTCCATTGGCCGTAGAATCCGCCGCCGGGATAAGCCACCAGGATCTTGTTGAACGACCCGGGATTGAACCCGTACCACCCGAACCATAACAGAAACGTGCCGAGAACCACCAACGTCGCGCTATGTCCGCGCAAAGCAACGGACCGACCGGACCGGTCGAACCGGCCGATTCTAGGGCCTTCGATTAGGGCGCCGTACAATCCGGCAATTCCGCCCACCATGTGAACAACTCCAGATCCGGCGAAGTCGATGACTCCGGATCCGAATAGGAGATCCGATTTCTTAGTCGGGCTGGCCCACCCGTCAACGGACCAGAACCAATGGGAGACGACCGGGTAAACGAAGCCGGTGAGAAAAGCAGAGTAGATCAGATAAGCCACAAATTGAGTCCGCTCGGCTATGGAGCCGCTGGTGATCCCGGCGGCGGCGATGGCGAACGCCCACTGGTAGAGGAAATTACTGTAATCCATCCCCGCGCCGGCGTCAGGGATGCTTTTCAGGCCGAAGAAGTAGCGGCCGATGAATCCGTTAGAACTGTCGCCGGTTCCGAACGCAAAGGCGAAGCCGAATAGGTAATAGAAGAGGCCGCCGGCGGCGGCATCGAGGACGTTGGTGAGCATGATGTTCATCGTGTTCTTGGCGCGAACAGATCCGGCGCAGAGCATGGCGAACCCGAGCTGCATCGAGAAGACAAGGTAAGCGGAGAAGAGGAGATAGGTTGAGTCGATGGCGAATCCCGTGTTGACGAAGGCGTCGGAGACGTCGGAGAACTGGCGGCATATGTAGGCGGCGGCTGCGGCGGCGTTCGTGGCGTTGGATCCGAGAAGCGGAGCCAGGTGATCGGCGGAGCAGCTCAGGGACGCCATTGCTGGTGGCTTGGTGCTCTGTTAGTCTGTTTACCCCTGAAAAGCGGTTGTTGTTAAATAGAGAGTTTTGGAGTGGGTGGGTTACTGAAGGAGTTTGTTGGCGTACGGAATGGGTTGTTGACTTTTCCAAAGCAGATTCTGACTTCGGGATTCAAACGTGTTCGGAAATTCAAAAATAGTTGTCCGGTATATTGGCGGCGAAGGAACGTGGAAAGAACAGCTTGATCCTCGGACTCTCCCTTGTTGTACACTTGTACGGAGTACCTTAAAGATAATTTTATGGAATATTTATTTATTTATATTTTCTTCATCCAAGATTAAAATTCAACTAATAAAACTTAAAATTTACTTTGATTTTCCCAAAATACCCTCCACCTTACCCCACTTACCCACCCATATTGTCGTCCAACCACTCTCCCTCTCCCATCATTCTAGAAGGCCAGAACCAGCTAGAGCAAAACTCCAGCAACAAATCGATTAAACTTCCAGGGAGAGAAATTTCTACCAACCTCCACATTCCAGAATTCTTACAGGCAACCTTTAAAGCCCTATTCGAGCTATTCCCACATGAAAGGTGCACTTCATTTGCTTCATTACCTTCTTGGTACAAAAGATCAAGGCATTTTAATGAACGGATCTCATCAACTATAATTATCCTTGCATGCTTTCTCTGATTCTGACTGGGCTTCATGCCCTTTCTCATGATGTTCAGTCACTGGTTACATCATTTTACTGGAAGGATCCCCCATTTCTTGGAAATCCAAGAAACAAAGTACTGTTTCCAGGTCTTCATTAAAAGCTAAATATAGAGTTATGTCTGAGGCAGCTTCACAAATCACATGGTTGAATTGGTGTGTTTGCTGGAAGAACTTCAAGTTATAAATTTGAAGCCAGTTACTCTTCATTGTGACAACCAATTAGCTTTGCATATTGCTAGAAATTTATTTTTCCATGAGAGGACAAAGCACATTGACATTGATTGCTATTTTACTTAAGAGAACATGTGAAATATGATTTGTGGAGTCGAAAAGGGGATGACTCTTTGAACGCTTGTGTAAGTTTTCAAACAGAACAATTATAAAAAGTAAGTTTTTTTCTTTTTAATTACCTCTTGTTTTTGTCACTTTAATTTACCTTCAATATATAAGTTGTCCCCAACAAAAAGGTCTCATTGATCTCTCATATCTTCTACAGCCAACCAACTCCCAGATGTCCTTACCAAGATCATTCCTACGAAGGAAGTATGTCATTTCTCAATGTAATAGTTAGATATTTTTATTTTCTAAATAGTACTTGAATAATGTCTAGCGACAAGAATAATGTATATTGATGGTGGACATTTAGTTTGAACAATGTCCAGTGACGATGATCATTTAATTGAACAATGACCAGTGGTACTTGACTGAGAAATAAAAACATATGGTAGTAGATCAGAAAAGTCGCTATTTTTAACTCACTCTGTCCCTAAATATTTACCACATTTTTAAAATTAAGGCAAAATATCAAGTTTTTTAAATTTATTTTATTTAAATATTGATATAAAAATAAAAAATAAAATTTATATGTTTAAAAACCACATGAAAAGTTTTTCAAAATAAGAAGTGTCAAAAAAATGTTATTTTATTAAATAACCAATGAAACTATATAAATAATAAAAGTTTCAGTGACTGTTAAAAATGCAAATGTACCAAACATTTTGGGATAGAAAAAGTAATACTATTTAGGTAAATTTTCCTTTTTGTTATTTCATATTTTTTTACAGCAGTCATTTTTTTAAATGTTTTTTATTTATTATTCATTTTTCAAAGAGTTATTGTTATTGCTCTTATTATTGTTTTTATAGTTTTGGAAGGAATAAAATTCTTCAATCTAGAGTTTCCACTGGGAAGTGTGTACATCAGATTTATCTACGCACTTATGCTGCCACAAGGAAATCATAGATCCCAATTTCCGAGTTCCCGGTGATTCCACGTCGACCCTGCGGTTGCCGTCCGGCCATCAAACTCGCCATCGATCGTAGAGGTAAATGATTTTATTTTATTGTATCTCGTGTGCTCCGGTGATTCTTGGCCTGCCTTGACGGCGTTTGCTCCGGTGATTCTTGGCCTGATTTGACAATCACTTTTAAAATCGAAAAGATAAAGAAATTCGCAGCTAAAAAGAATTTTAATGAACTAATAAATCAAAACCATGTTTGTTGTGGACATGAAAAATATGTCTTTGCACTTCAGGTGCTCGACAAAAAGCCTCAAAGAACCGTTGAAACTAGGAAACAAGAAAATTCTTGAGTTATTTATACCCATATGTTCGTAGCTCTATGATTAGCAAAAGATGTGGAGGCGACTAACTGCACTCTCCCAGCGCTTTACTTCATCATCTAAACCTTGTCATCGTCAGGTTCTTACCACTCAATGTCTGTGATCCCATCTAATGTTTTTGGGTTTTTTTTCTCTTAAAAAGATGATTGAACTTCCCTCTTAATAGATTCGACCAGCTGATGGGGGTACACATTGGCAAGAGTTTTGTTCTGATGCTCACAAGCAGGTGGTACTTCTTTCAGATCTTCATCACTAGCATAGAAGAATATCTAAAGGCTTTCTTTTATGTTTGTATGGGCATAGGCTGAAGGTGGAATCTCTTCCCAGAAAAAGACCCCGTTTATAGCTTTTGTTCTAGGTAACTTACTGCTTGAATTGATGGGTTTATGCATTATTTACTACAGCAATTCATGTAAAAGTACTCCGTACTATATTTCTTTAAATTGGGTGCCTGAGTCCTCATTCTAAGTGCTCCTGCATTTGCTTTATTTAAGATGGTTTACAAAAGCACATAGTTTTGTAAAGTTATCAGCTTTTAGAGTATTTACTCTCTGAAGTCCTTATTTGATCTGCCTATTTTTAGTTCTTTCTGCTTGACTCTGCCTGAAAGGAATTTTTTTACCTAACAAATGATGCTCTATGCCTTTTTTTTTCTTTACCTTCGTTTAGTTGGTCAATGGTTAAAATCTCTAACACATTTGGTAATTTGCTCTCCTCTTCTTGATAGTGAAGCTAGTGACAATGTGCACCAACCTCTTTGGTCATGTCTAAGGGCAGAAATAAGCTAAATCAAGCTTTGCGTTGGAAGACCTAGGCTTATTTTACACGATATAGGCTCAAAGAGACTGGTGGCGTGTAATATGTTTTTTTTTCTGGTTGGGACAATGCTTTGTGTACACCAAGCTTCATTTTTGCACTTCACGGACAAGATTTGTCTGTGATTCACACAGACAAATCTATGCAGTGCAAATATGAAGATGTGGTGTGCAAATTTGAAGCTTCATGTATACCAAGGCGTACTCCAAGCATTTTTGTAGCCTAGCAAATATTTCTCTCCCTCATGTCAAATATAAGTTTTGTTTTGCACTGTTATGTTCACTAGCACCTAATAAGTTCCCGGTATCTTTTGATTTTTTGTTTTTTTGGGGGTTTGTGAGATTTCATTTGGGGGGGGGGTGTGTTTAAAGTTAAATATTGTGTGACCATTCTATTGCATGTGGATCTTCTTAGATGTTCTAAGTGCTTTGATTTAATTATCACTAATAATAAATTTTCCAGGTGGTCCCGGTAGTGGAAAGGGCACACAGTGTATGAGAATAGTTGATACCTATGGGTTTACTCACATAAGTGCTGGAGAACTATTAAGGAAAGAAATGGATTCCAATAGCGAATCCAGGTAAGCTTATGGTAAAAACTAATTATATGCCCTCCGTCCATAATTAATTTACTCACTTGACTTAACAAAGGTTAAGAAAAGTGTTGAATAATGAAAGGTGAGTGGTTAGGATTTGTTTAAAAGAGAAGTATTTTGGGCCACATATTCTTTTTTCTAAAAAGGGAAGATGAAAAAGTGAGTTTTTGTAGGACAGATGAAAAAGAAAGTGGGAATATTTTTGTGGCACGGAGTGAGTATTATATTATTATTAGTATTATTTTCCTTTTTTTCTATTCAAACTAATTCTTTTTTTTTCACTTCAATATCATATAGTGATATGATTCAGAAGATTATGAATGAAGGAAAAATTGTTCCATCAGCGGTGACTGTCAAGCTACTTCAAAAGGCCATTGAATCAGGTGAAAATGATAGGTTTCTCATTGATGGTTTCCCAAGAAGCGAAGAGAACCGCATATCATTTGAGCAAACAGTTAGTTTCTTCTATTCTAATTATGTTTGATAAGGAATCATTTTTTTCATTTGCTCTAGTTTTTCAGTAAATAGATTATTATTGATTTGTTTGTAATTCATTACATGGATTTTAATGTCCTTATGAACTCCAACTTTCTATCTTTGTCCGGTTTGCCACTTGATTCATAATTGCTAATAATTTGAATTAGGTGTAATTGCAGATTGGTGCTGAACCAAATTTTGTGCTTTTCTTTGATTGTCCTGAAGAAGTGATGATCAAACGAGTACTGAACCGTAATGAGGTGTTCTTTCAGTGTGACTCACAAATTAACAGGTATTCTATTCTGTAGCATGTGCCCAGAACAACTCTGAACTCAGCCATTATCTTTTTCCAGGGACGACCAGATGACAATGAAGATACCATAAGAGCACGTCTGAAAACATTCAGAGCTGTGAGCTTTCCTGTAATTGAATACTATGCCAAGAAAGGAAAGGTTTACAAGGTGAGTTAGGCTAATGCCTGCTTGACATGTATACATCCAAATTATCCAATGTGTGTCTTGTTATATACGGAGTATGTTCACTTCAATGAACATCTTTCTGGACAACAATTTTGCTTGCAATTGTTTCATCTAGATTGATGGTACCGGAACAGCGGATGAGATATTTGAACGAGTCCGCCCCATTTTCTCAGCATTTAGGTAAATACGGTATATTTTACTTTTTACAGTGACCATGCCATGTTTTGAACTTTTGATGATATGAAATATCACTCTTGCCAGTTAGGGTTGTTCATTGGTTTGGTTTTATGTTGGTCAAGTTTTGAAAAATGTTACTCCCTCCGTCTTATTGGATTCTTGACACGCATTTAACAATGCTTGAGTGATGTTATTTTCATCTCACTTAACTTAAGCGTTGATGCAAAATGTAAAAAATAAATTTTTTATATATTAGAACTATGTCAAAAGATCTACTCCCTTTGTCCCAGAAATATAGTCTCAGTTGCTATTCTGCCCTTCCGATAACTTTGTTTTTATTTGTGTGTTTTCATTGGTTATTTAAAAAATAAAATATTTTGTCACACCTTGTTTTATAGGACTTTTGATGTAGTTTTGAAAGATTAAATTTGTACTTTTTGTTTCCATACCAATTTGTTAATAAAATAAATGTAAAATAGATGAGATTTTGCACGATGTTTTAGCGACAATATTTTAGCGACAAAGCAAGTATAAAACAAGAGATGACATGACTAAATTATTGCATTGTATTTCAAATGATAGATGAAATTATGTAAAGAGAGACGGTTCAGTTCGACTTGTATATAGTAAGTGTAAATAATAATAATTGAAGGATGTTTTTAGTGATTAACCACTCTTTCATGATGTAGCATTAATTCCATCCTATCTAATTGAAGGATGTATTGCCATTCATTGGGCTTTCTGCATGTTTATGACAAGAAGATGACTCTATCTTTTTGCAGGTAAGAAGGGTGTACATGAATAAATTCAATCTTGTTCATGATTGTTGGTTTACATGAGAATAAATGAATGGTTTTTGACTTGGCAGCCCGGTGCACAAAGCGTCACCGCGCTTCGCGAGGGTCTAGTGAAGGGTCCCACAGTTATGGTTTCTTGATGTTCCTAACAATAAAGGATCCATGGGATCACATACAAATTTACTTCTTTTCTGTGCATAAAATGTTCACCTTCAATGGAGGTTAAACAGAGTGGCTTTTAGCCTTTTACTCAAGCTGTTCTTGAGTGTTCATTTATAGAGAAATTGATTTGAATAATTTTCAGTTTGTTGGCATTCAATGACTTTTTTTTTACCCTAAACTTTTTACCCTGGCCTTATACTTCCCCAGCAAGTGCAAGAAAAAAAATTACACCACAGATGCAATGTTGACATGTGACAGTATATTTAGCCCACTATTAATAGAATTCTTTTGGTTCTCATGACATTGGGAATCAATGTCATTGGATGACTTGGGTGTGCTCCGGTGCCTCGTTCGTAAAATTGACGGTTCTTA
Source organism: Cuscuta campestris (assembly GCA_900332095.2). Classification (NCBI taxonomy): domain Eukaryota; kingdom Viridiplantae; phylum Streptophyta; class Magnoliopsida; order Solanales; family Convolvulaceae; genus Cuscuta; species Cuscuta campestris. Next base: position 423,925 of record OOIL02000283.1, on the reverse strand, counting down.
CTCCTCTTAAAATTGACTTATTTACTTATAAGTCAAAAGTCGATATGAGTTAACTGTAAAAAGTAAAAATTGGATAAATACTCAGAAGGAAATAAAAAGTAAAGTTGAATTCCATTCGCATGCCTAAACGGAGTGGTGTAATTCGCCATTATAAACACATAAATAATGATTCTATTATGATATTGATTATGAGCATGTTTTCTTCACTTTATTTTTACTAGACGGAGTATGTTATTATTAAAATCTTATCAGTTTAGAATAAATCAGATCAAATCAAACAAAAAATTTTAAAATATAATTTCAATAGATTAGACCTTAATAAATCAAAACAAATGAAAAAGAACAAACTATATGTCTCTCAATCATATTGTGTTGTTTTGATTTGATTCAGGATTATGAATCTTGATATATCTCAAGATTAAACACGCTTTGCTTATTTACCATGAATAATTTAAAATTACTAGTATAAATAATAATAGTAACAACAACAACAATAATAACAATACTCCGTACTAATAATAATAATAATAATAATAATAATAATAATAATAATAATAATAATAATAATAATAATAATAATAATAAAAAAATAATAATAATAATAAAATTAATATTAATAATAATAATAAAAATAAAATTAATATTAATAATAATAATGCACTTTAGATCTTTAGACGTCGAATGTCAATGTCACAATATGACTTGTGATGCTTATGATGTTCCATCGGTAAAATTGATGGTTTCTACTTTCAATCTCACGCCTGTCAAATAGGACATTATGGGAACGGAATCGAAATTCTTACATATCTCTAATTTCAATGTTCACTAATAGCCAATTTGCTACACACCAACAAAAATCCGTGATTGGATAAAAAAGCGATGAGGTAAAAGAACCATGATCCTTGCATATTTTTATTATACTCCGTATTACGTACTTTTTAACAATATGTTTTTCTAACATGTTTTTAAGTTTTTTTATGAAGCATTTGACACGAAAAGCAAAACACACATGACACATATAATCTTGAAGTTACATTAAAAATTTGTTTTCAATAGTCTAAATGGTAGAGTAGTTAATAAATTAATCATTAATAAAAGAGTATTTTATCAGACTTATTAAGGTTCACAATCGCACTTCTCAAAAAAAAAAATTAACAAATCATAAAATGCATATCACTATAATATTGATTATTAATAGAGAGCAATAACTATAATTGATCATTAATTAAAGAGTATTTTATCAAACTTATTTAAGGTTCACAAAGACACTTCTCACAAACAAATTAATAAATCATAAAATGCACATCACTATAATATTGATTGTTTATAGAGGGAAATAATTATAATGTCATTAAACTATTTATAATTATAAAAATGTGACTCTTTTTTTATTTATTTTTGATGGAATGATACTCTCTCGGCCTATAGACATTAGATCGATCTATGGTACGAACCCATTAAAGAAATTCTAACCCTAGAAGTTCCTTATTTCAATATAAATATGACACAATTTCCAAAATGAAGGGAGACCAAACCAGATCTACACACAACATAGATAAGATATACTCTCTCCATAAAACATTTTGTATTTTTCACCAATTATAATGTATAATTGGTGAAAAATGTCACCCCTTTTTTATTTGTTAAAAATGTCACTCCTTTTTTATATTGTCATAAAACAATTTGTATTTTTCACCAATTATAATGTATACTATAGGCACTCCAAAGCACCCTTATTTGTGCGTTAATTGTGTTTATTTTAACTAGTGACTTCTTGGCAACCAAAAATCGGAGGGTATTATTAAGTCATTAGTGTGCTAATTGTTACAACTCACAAGTGATTTCTTGGAAACAAAGTAGGTCATTAGTGTGCTAATTGTTACAAGTGATTTCTTGGAACCCAAGGCTGTATTGGAAACTTAAGGAAAAAATTAGTCGGCAAATTCAAATTTCAACTCCAATACTCTTTAGGAACCCCTTCTAGTCAAACTGACCATAAATTTTAGGAAACTAATCAAGTTCAGGTATTCCAAGTATTTCGTAATCCTACAAGTGAGATTTCCCTAACTGTCCAAAGGGGAAAAAAACTATATATATATATATATATAGACCCTACTGCATTCTATTTTCTCCACACAATCTTCTCTCACAAAACTCACAGAACAAGAAAAATGTCTCTGAGAAATCAAAGGAGTGAGAGGTACCAGCCTTACTCGAGGCCTAATGCTTCTTCTTCTTATTCAGTAGAAGTTCCGCTCAGGCGCACGGCTCGAATGCGCGTAAACTACACGGTTACTAGGTATGTATTCGAGGTGACCCAATGGATGATCGACGAGAGTCGTAATGAAGAAGAAGAAGAGGAGGAAGAGGAGGAGGAAGGTACCGAAGAGTTAGCGGTGGGCGAGGCTGAAGACATGTCACAGTGTTTCGAGACGAGGACACACTGGGGCCCGGTTGAGGACGACGGGGAGGAAGCAGAAGTGTGCTCGATTTGTCTGCTGGAGTACGAAGATGAAGAGATGGTCGCAACGCTTCAGTGCGGACATGAGTATCATCCAGATTGCATCAAGAAGTGGTTGCCGAAGAAGAAGGCTTGCCCTTTCTGTAGAGCAACAGTGCGGCCCTTAACACAATTAATTAATAATTAGGCGCACAAATCTCAATTAATTAGTCTCTTTGTGATTTGTTGATGTACGGAATTTTAAGAGTTTGTACTCAGATTCTTACCTTACTTGATGGCCTTTTGTAACTTTCTTTTTTGCGTTATGAATTGGTTTTCTAAAATACAACAAAAATTAAAACTAAACTACGAATCATATTGTTGGGATTATATATCAAGATTAAGATAAAACAATTGTTATAATTGGAGAAGAGAATTGTTGGTTCTAACTCCATGTAAAAAAAATGTGAGATTTGGGGTTCTCTGAACAAATATTCCCAAGCTCATATGTAAAATTGATAACAGAGCAACGCCTCTGATGTCATGTAATTTCTTATGAAATTTGGGGTGGGGGGGGGGGTGCACAACAATGATGAAGAAACAAGACGAATCAGACATTGAAAATTTGGAAGGAGTTTACCACAGTGTGCAGTCTATCCTTCATCTTCTGCCATCTCCTCTCATTCGCCCCCGTTGTCAAAGTGTAAAACTTTCCTGCAATTAAAACATTTTTCAGCGGCGGCATGGAATGCAAAGTAAATCTTTTTATTAACGTTTTGGTCAAAAAAGTCTGAGCTAATGTAATAAACCGTGGCGCATTGCAATGGAGCGAAAAAAGTCACTAGTGACAATGTTTTTAGCTTCGGTAAATAATGGACTAAATCATATGACACACTTAACTTTCTTTACTTCCTATTATATAACTGAAGTCTGTTTTTTATAGGAATGCGCACATGTTGTTGCTGCTGTTGTTGTGGTTGGAATTATATTGGGTTTTGTTGTTGCTGTTGTTGTGGTTGCAAATAAACCAAAGTAATAACATCATACACATATATTAGGTTTTGTCTCTGTTCTATTTGTGGTTAAGGGGGAGCATGTCACCATTCTTGGCATATTAACCAGATTTTTTTGGGTAAAATGTAAATAATAGCAATAAAAACCCAAGTGCATATAAAGAAGATCTTGACTCTATAATTTTTTACCATTGCCAATGCAAACTGAAGCAAGTGCATGGCGTGTGAAATTAGGAGCTTGCGTAATAAACTCAAAGGCATAGTATGTTTTCCCCTCTGCATCACGCTGTAATGTTGACAAAAACATAATCAGCAGCAAGCTTCATACAGATTGAGAAATATATGCCAACAAATGCATCTTAAAGTGAAGTGCACAACCTATAAGAAATGAAATTGATACGAAGGAAATTATTTTTCCACCTCCTTGAAGAATTCTTATGTGGAGGAGAAGAAATTATTTCCTTGTGCTGAGACTTAAGAAATCAATTTGCCACCTCCTTGAAAAGATGCGTTTTGCAGTACGAATGCATATAGGGCCTGTTTGGTTGGGTAGGAGGGGATAGAAAGGGGAAGGAAAATGAGCCCCTCTCCTCCATATCGCGCCACCCCCCCCCCCAAATCGGAGGGATTTTCTCTTCCTTCATCAAACGCAGGCCTTCTCAGTCGTCTCCCGTCATCTTCTTTCATCCACCATTTTTAATTCCATTGAAAATACTGCTTCGGACATTCAAATGAAAGAGAATAGGTGCAATAGTGAATTGTTTTTCAATTGATTGAAAGTTTGTATACATTTTTCATTCGATTATTGCAGGGTGCATCATTATTTATTAAATTTTTTTTTTTTTTAAATTGTTGCTTCTCGAATTGGATGTGGTTTATTTTCAAGATTGGCCTTTAGCGGTCTATCTCTTTGCCGGCAGTGCAGAACACAGAGTCCACAACACCCATGGAACAAGTGCTCCGCTCCCCTACCCTACCCTTCTCCAACCAAACAAGGTGAAAGGAAGCACTCTCATCCCTCCCCATTCCTTCCCATCCTTTCTTTCCCCTCCCCTCCCTCCCAACCAAACAGATAATGTCATCTTTTTTATGATTCTGGGCATCTGAGAATATGGCTTGCCTAAAATATTATTTCCATGGAGATAACTTAACACTAGAAAATGTTAGGGAAAATTCATTTTCGTTTTTCCATGAGAACTCATTCTCTTTGAAAAGAAATTTCTTCTGTGCCAAACACTGCCCTTAATGTCATAGTAATTTCTACAATATCCAGGTGCATCGTAACATCAATCCTACTCAACCTTGCAGAAGTTTAATAGAAAAATACTTTGAAGAATGGAGAAAAAGAATGCAAGAAATCACATGCCTCTGTGACTTCAAGGAGCTTTGTCTTCTGAGAAGATGAAGCCAGAACCTCCTTTAGCAAAGTTTCAGCAACCTATATTATTTATCATTTAAGAATATTAGCAGGACTTCACACTCAAGGGTATATTATTATCATTTAAAAAATATTAGCAAGACCTCACGCTCAAGGGTATATTATTATCATTTATGAATATTAGCAAGACTCCAACAAAAATTTCCTCCTCACCTGTTCTGGGGAACCAAAGTCTCGAATATTTTGTTTGGTAGTGGGGATCACATTTATACTCACATTCTCTAGTGGTTCGACAACATCTTTGAAAACTTTGTCCTGTCCTTCAACAACTACTTCCTGGTTGAAAATAAACAAACAAAAATGTAATCACATATGAAAATTGATGGTGGTAGCACATACAAAAGGGGGAAAAACAAAAAACCTAAAGAAAATACCAAAAACGAGAATGAGTGACTTAAAGTTGTTCAAGAACTAAGTAATGCTATAATCTTCTGGCAGAAGAAAATATACAAAGTAAGTTGGTGATAACCTGCCACCCAAAGGGATAGAGAAAAGAGTATCCATCCTTATTGTCAGTCACAGACAGAAATCCCTTAGTTTTAGTTTCTGCAGCAACTGAGCCATATCAAAGATGTAATCTTAGGATAACGGCAATGCATGAGTCAAATCACTATAGCAAGGGTTTATACTTCTTTTGAACCATTGTGCAAGTTTAACCTGACATTTCATCTAGATTGTAGATGAACTATTGTGATTTCAAATATCATCTAACAAAATTTCTTGGATTGTTTAATAGAGGAAAAATTCAAAAGTACACTATATGATAAGTTACTTGTGGTAGCTTATCATTTGATCTACTTCATTTCATCTTTCTTGCTCCCATCTATTCCCTATTTTATTGAATTCCAAAAATATTGTCTTTCATTTTCGTATATTATGCCTTTGAAGGCCATTTTACATTTTCAACAAACATTTCATCTAGGTTTTTCCAAACAAGGCTCTTCATTTCATCTCGCACTTTATCTCCACGTAGCATCATTTCATCATTCATCTAGTTGTGCCAAACATAAACTTAATATGTTGAATAAATGACAAAATAAAAAAAATACACAAAACCCTAAATGAATGGGTGAAAATAACGAGTGAATGCTATATAAGAAGAGGAGAAGGAATGAGTATAGTAGGAAAAGAAGGCCGTGAAATTTTGAAAATATAAGTATATGACCGTCAACAGAGATACACTTACAAGACGTTTTAGTTTGCATAGAAATCAACAAGGGGCAAATAAATGCTCCTAAGGCAAGTAGTTGGCGCCTTTGAGGTTGATCTGTAGATCACAAACACCAAGAATTTAACAGTTGCTCAAATTCTGTGTTATTTACAACTCAAGTGGAATGTAGACAAGTGAGAAGAAAGATTAGGTTAGCATATAAGATTAAAGATTGTTAGGTAATAGGAATGGAAACTATGATCTTTCCTGTGGAAGAAGATGCTAAAGCCGATGGGATTTGCTCTGATCTGACAATGAACGACGCATGCTTAGGACTACGCAGATTTCTAGATATTCCCAGCTGGTTCATCAAATAAACATTGATACATGTAAGATGTCGAAACGCTATAATATTTATTAGTAATACAAAAGAAAGGAGATAATGAGGACCAGGACCTGATGGGATGCACATGGAAAACATGAATGATGGTTTGTCTGAAACTTCTGCAAAGACATCATTTCTTCTGCACTCTTTTAAATTCAAGAATGTACTGAACACCTTAAAAATTGAAAACCAAAGGATGGAACTTCCTGCATTTTTAAAGATTTGGTCGCCTTGTTGAACAAGTTTATCTAGGAAGTGTTTGGTGCAAATGAAATTCATGTTTAAGTGGGAAAGGTTTTCCATAACAATGTCTAGCGTTTGGTTTATATCGAATGCCCAAAGGGCGGACAACTACGCCAGGAGGTTACTATGCTCTGCATAGAGGTCTTTCTAAGTACCAAGTTGCAATTAATGTTCAATTTGACAGTCACGAGACTATGAAACAGTACTGCAAAACACATTGGACATAGAAAACTTTTCAAGCCTAGGCACATTCCCTTCCCTAAACAGAAAAACAGGAAAACATGAAAACGGCATTACAGAAAATCATTTCTAGTGTACCACACACTTCCTCAATTTTTTTAGTGACTCCAGGCATTCTCTGTAACTAATCAACTAGTGCAAGGGAGAAGTGCTAAAAACAATCTGGAAATGTTTAGAAACACAGTCTGATAAAGAGAACATTAATTCACATTTCACAAAAAAATCACATTATCCGCGCTCCGCACTCCAGTAACGTACACAAAACGCTGCAAATCTGGAATCTACCTTGGAGCCGGCAGTCGAATGAAGGGAATCAGTGGCCGGAGTGGGCCGTGCCGCCGGTGAGAGCAGTGGCGTAGCGGAACTGTGAAAGAAGGCTTATCTAATCAAAGGAGATGATGAAATAAGCGGTTAGAATCATTTCATTTCACACGTACCTTCTTCCTCTAAAACGTAAGTATAGTTAAATACAAGCACCAAAATTGGAAATAGTTAACATATGTTAGAAAAATAAAAAAAAATATCTTGGAATAAGTAGAAAAAATTTAAAAATTGGAAGAAAACATTATACTTTATACTCTAATTTCCTCACAAAAATGATGCAATAATTTTTTTAAATTTTTATTTTAAAAATAATAATCAAACTACGTATTATATTACTCGTATTTAAACGTCAAATATTATTGTGGATTTTTTGTCCACATCATTTTAGATGGACTTTCGTATGAGTTTGATAAGCAAATTCTTACGAATATCATATACTTTTTATAGAAAAATATGTAAAACTAGCGGAATATTTATCAGGATAATAAACATTTTTTTTATTACAACACTCATATGAAGTTCCACCTAAAATGGTGCGGGTTTTATGTCCACCATAAAAACACTTTATTAAATTCACACAAACAAATGTGTTAGAAAACCAAATATAGATATATAAAAAACTTGCATGTTTGATGATGTGTTTTATAAATTTAATTATATATATAATTTTATTATATACTCCGTATTTATTATCTGTAAATTTTTAAGTTACGTAATGTTTAGTTTAGACATTTATTTATTATACACGCTTTAAACATGCACATTTTAACAATAAATCACCCGACAATTTAATTTTATTGTTTTTCTATTGCAAAACAAGCTAAAAAGAGTAAATTACATCATATTTATATATTCTAATTAACATAAAATAAACATCGTTAGTTGTAATATATAAAAATATAATGTGATTTTATTTTTATTTGACAATATAATAATAATAATAATAATAATAGAAGAAGTATTAAATGTAATGAAAATAATACCCCATTTGTTTTGTAATATTTCTAAATGCCTTTTTTATCTGTCTCAATATAAACATTAACTTTTAATATCAAGCAAACTTTTTTTGACTTATATCATTTGTATCTTCTCTGTACTACTTTCAAATATACAATTTTACATGTTTAGCTTGGTCAATTGTGAAACATTGATAGATGACATAAGGTGTACGAAAAATGAACTTTAATGGATAACATAATTTTATTTTTTTTTAAATCAGGACCGGAATAAACTAGAAAGAGTTACACGGAGCAAAACCCTCGAACAAGTTAAATACTACTCCGTACTCCGTAATCTTTAAGTCCTACTTTTGAGATTAAAACATAAAAGTTTTATTTTTATATTCTATCTTTATTCTTAATTATTTCTTTTCCGGGTATAACGGCTGTTGTTTTGAAGAAATCACCAATCAGTATTCAGTATTCAGTAATCAGCATCATGACTCTTCATCTCAACCTCCAGCATTTTGACCATCTTCCTTCCTTTCAGAATTCGAAATGATTGTTGTTTAGCTATCAGCAAAGTCGGGTTTCTCAGAAGCCGAGAAGCTCTGATCTCCCCAATAGAATCACAAATAGATGACCCGCGAGTGTAAAATTAGGGTTCCTGCTCTGAATTCAGGAACACAGCCATGATTTCTGCACTGGTTTCCAATGGAAACCCTACATTCACCAGAAACCCAGGAATCCGGAGCGGAGAAAAGGTCTATTCTTGGTTCAATCACAACTCCGTTTCTTGCTCTCGGAACCAGAAACAGTTATCCAAGAACGCGAATCTCAAGAGCTGGAGGTCCAGAGTTTCCAGCACAGAGGAGGAGAGTCATGGCAGAGCAGAGATGGCGGTTTTGTGTGGGTTCGGGTATTGGGTTCAAGGGTTCAGGCTATTTCCATGGTTGGCTTTGAACTTCCACATGGCTCATGGAATGAAAATGCACCCTTCAACTCTGCAGTTTGTGCAGAACTCTGGTAATCTCCCATTTGTTGCCAAGCCTCTCTATGGAATCTTGTCTGATGCCCTCTATATTGGCGGTGCTCACCGGTTGCCATACATTTCAATCGGAGGTATATTGACTTCTTTACTCATTGAATTCAACTCCGTATTTATTTGTACTTTGCATAATGTCATTGCCTTTCTTTGGTAGTTATTGCAACTTTCTTGCTAAACAACAGTAAGGGTTTTCTATTCAATGATGACGTAGAAATTGGATGGGAGTCACTGGACGGTGAAATTTACAAATTTTATGTGCTCCCTCGTCCCCTAAAAAGAATTATGCTTCACAAATGTACAACTATTGAAGTGTAGTATGTTTTTAATTTTTTTATAGGTTTAAGTATATTTAACACACACAACTTGTTGGATGCACTTTTGTTTTATAAAAATGATTCGATAGGATGAAAAATAGCTTCTTTTATATGAAAAAAGACACTTTTTTGGGGGTTAAAATAAGTTTTTTGCTGGAGGGAGTAGTACACTAGCACATAATACCAAAAGATTGCACAAACGCTGAAAATTTGATGTCTTGCTCATTGAATTCTTATTTTTATGCCATTTGTGTGATATATATTCGATCAGTTATTGACTTATTGGTTGGTCACTTGGTGTCTGTTGGATGAAATACATCTCAGATTCTGACATTCATTACCTCAGTTTTCCTCCAGGCTTTGGCTTGGGGTAAACTAGCTCTGGTTTCGGCTGCTAGTGAAGGGTATCTGGGTATTATGCTGTGCGTTCTTTTAAGCAACCTTGGAGCTTCCATTACAGAAGTTGCTAAGGATGCCCTAGTGGCAGAATATGGTCAGAAAAACAGAATGACCGGTCTTCAATATTATGCGTTCATGGCTTCCGCTGCTGGTGGGATATTTGCTAACTCTCTTGGTGGATATATCTTGCTGAAAACAAAGCAACCTAAATTCATGTTTCTAATCTTTTCCGTTTTGCTCGCGGTCCAATTAGCATTGTCTTTGACAGTAAGGGAGGAATCCCTTGGTTTGCCTCAACCATCAAACTATGCTCCTCCCGTAAGGAAATCAATCCTGGGTAAATTTGTAAAACAGTACTCTGACCTTATGGTTTGCATTAGAGAAGAAAGAATATATCGCCCTCTTATTTGGTTTGTGGCATCAATTGTTGCTGTCCCTGTTCTATCGGGTTCTATCTTCTGCTATCAAACACAGTGTCTTAATTTGAACCCATCAACCATTGGGATGGCAAAAGTGACAGGCCAGTTGGTGCTTCTCTCCATCACTGTCCTCTACGAAAGGATTTGGAAAGATATCCCAATCAGAAAATCTGGTGGCGTCATTCAGATTATATATGCTGCCTCTCTTCTTCTTGATTTTGTGCTTGCGAGACAAATTAATCTCAAGCTGGGAATTTCCAACGAAACTTTCGTGCTTTGTTTTTCCGGTATTTCTGAGATCATAGCAGCATTCAAGCTTTTGCCATTCTCTGTTCTTTTTGCAAGTTTAGCACCGTCAGGATGTGAAGGATCTCTCTTGTCTTTCTTAGCGTCGGCTTTCTATCTCTCTTCAATAGTTAGTGGGTACTTAGGCGTTGGATTGGCGTCTTACCTTGGGATAACATCAGGTGATTTCTCAAGTCTGCCTGTTGGTATAATAATCCAATTTATTTTAGCATTACTGCCGCTTGGATTGCTCGACTTCTTGCCAATTTCAGAGTCCTCAGCCAAAAAGGAAAGCTCAAGGTAGATGTATTAAAGGGCTGGAACAAATAGGAGAGTGGGAAAAGATAGATATTCTTGACTCTGTCTGTTTGATAGACAATAGGTTGATCTGAATCAGTCCAATTCTTAAGACAAGTCTAGTTTGATCATTGCACATTTTTGTTTGAGATGATAAGGTACACTTCTAAAAATGAGTTTTTTTTGTGTGGAAGAAATGTAGATGATGTTGATCTTGGATTACTATTATATGTGCTTTTCATTTAAAAAATCGACAGCCTAAATTTGTATTAACAAAGTTGTTTTAGAAGCAAGTAGAACATGTACAAGTACAATGTTTATAACATTTAAATCTGAGAGTTAGAATGAAACTCTTACTGGTACAAGTTTGTTTTATTTTTTCTCAACTTGAGACATTTGAAAACCATTTGAATCTCATAATCTATTACACAGATTGTCTTTCAACTGAGGCATAGAGAATGGAGTAGAAAATTAAATTAAAGAATCACAACGTAGTTTTTTAGAAAGAGGTATTAACATTACGTGCTGGCTTATGAAACTAAACGTTGAAGGAAGTTGTATATGCTTCTTTTTACTATAAAAAAGAACTCCTGAGTACATAGCTACAATTTTTAAGAAGTGTGATTGCACAACTTTTTTGGTCAATCATCTGGGAATAGCTCTTCTTTTAGTGAAGGAACAATCCATTGGATTTGAATATTGGTCATGTCCCACAAATCATTATCATCTTTCTGAACGAGGATCTCCTCTTCTTTCATTGTAAGAACCATTTTCTTAAGTAGTTCTGGGACTGTATCCAATAATCTTGATTCCCCATACACTCCCAAATCAGCCTTCATACATGTATCCATTCTTCTCAAGATTCCCATCCAAAACCCCCTCATATCAGGACTCTCTGATATTTGCTTCAAGTACCGCAGGTACACTTCTGTCAGCACCTCCATTGATAGCTTTAGAGTACCCTCCATTCCCCTAGTTTCCCTCTCCGCGTTCTCCCTTTTCGAGTATTCTAGCATCTTCTCGTGCAAGTCGTCCACCATCGAGAACAAGACAAGCTTAAAACAATTGACAATGGTTGTGGGAGTGAAGCAGAGCTCCTCTGCTAATTCAAAACTCTTCTGCAGAGATATGACAGAGTGGTTTCTGATCTCCTCTCTTCTTGATAAGCTGGTCTTTCTGAATGCTTCCCCTAACTTGATGAAACACGTGGTTATGAAGTTGGAAGATGATAGAGCTTTGTTTTCGTCAGTGGACGACGAGTTGGGGGTGCTTCCTGGATCACTATGTCCACTTCTTTTCCAACTGACCAGTAAAGTAACTGTGTTTGTCATCAAATCCATGATTTTGATGTTCTTTTCCAAGGGACTGTTCTTTAGTGCAACAAATCCGAATGCGGCTTCAATGCAAAAAGGGTAGTTTGTTCTTGTAATGTGAGAGCCATTTGACATTAGATTGATGATCGCCTCGACTTTCTGCTCATACATCTCTGGATGGCATCCAGATACAGACAACAGTTGTAGGACTGATTTCCACCCCAAGAGTGTCTGTAGATTTGCTGCGTAGTCATTCAAGATTGTGGTTACCGATTGTACTATGAACTCAGAGCACATGTCAAGGATTTCTTTTTCTAATTTTGCCATGAGATTTATGGACTTGAAGATGAGTTCCTCGGGGGCTTTGTCTGCGAGGGGTGATGATGATGATGATGATAGAAGTTTGAGACATATCTTCATCAGTGAAACCATTGCCTTTTCTGCAAAGGGGATTGGTGAAAACAATGGGAACTGTGCAACATCTAAAAGATATTCATGGTAATGGGGCCAAAATGTAGCGATCCTGTGGATGTTTGCTGAAGAAATGGCCACGATCAAATCCCAGCAAAACCCAACCGTTTCTTCTTCTTCAATTGCAGTACTGAATTTCTGACCTTTCCCAGCAGCAGAAAAAATAAGCGAACGCCCAAGACTTTGCAAGGTCTCTTCCGGCAGAGTTGAACAAGTGCTGAAAATATTTCCTATGTGGCATTGATTAATAATCTTTATGTTGTTTTCAAATTCGCTCACGCCGAGGTTCAAAGACTCTTCCACATTTTCCATGGACAAAAACTGTGTGAAGCGGCCCATTACACCACCCGATGCATTATGTTGCTTTCCACCAAATGATGATGTTGATGAAGATCTTTCATGCCGCGACCGATCAGAGAAGGATGGAACTTCGGGTTCAAGAACGGATTTTGGGAGAAGTTTTAGCCTCTTGAGTTTCAACAGGCAATCCACAATTGTTCTCCAGCCTCCTCTGATGTAGTTCTTAAAACTGTTTGCTATGGTGAAAACTGCCAAAGTTGCCATCCTGGGCTTCATGTCATTGCTGAAGGCATACAAAGTTTCTTCTGCAGAAGCATAAGGGTTTAAGAGTGTGGTGAATTTGCAGAACGTGCAGACGAGCTCATCCAGTGTATCATCCAACCCATACTGACATATTCTGGCTACTGAGAATAATGCTTCGATGCAGTCGTTGAGGACTTCTTCCACATCAGCCTGTTCGAAAATCGCTGCCAAGGTGGCAACAGAGGGGCCCGCAATAGAAGCAAACAAGTCTCTTCCCAAGCGACGATCGAAACCACACATGATATAGGGACTCATACTCTTGGATCTGTTTATCAGCTGAACCCATTGATTCGGATTCATTTCGACCCACGACGAGGACGAAGATTCGAAGACTATAGCATTGGTTGAAATTGAATGGAAAAGGTCAGAGAGATACTCTCTGGGAAGATCTTGCCCTGCGTTGATTGCTCTGTTGTTCTTGATGAACTCATCTTCTGTCATCTTCTTCTTCACTTGGGGATTGTGCTGATCCGTGTTCAGCATGATGACCGAATAGCAGAGAACCAGAACCGCATCTTTCCCACAAAAGAACTCCGAGCATTGTTGATCATAAAACCTCTCGGCAAATGCCTCGAGCACCCTCTGAATCTTCTGCGACTCTCCCGGCAACCTGAAAGATTCCAAGAATGTCCTCAAGGCATTATCCAAAACCATTCCAGTGAACTCAAATGTGTCTGTGAACTCCTTGAGGACTTTGAGGTGGAAATCATCGGGATCTCCAAGATACTCTCCGATCAACACCTTGTCTAGTTTCGGCGTGTACCTGAAAAGGAAAATTCTTAGGTCTCGTTTCGTGAGCACAAAAGATATCAAAAGTTGACATAAAGGGCATGATCTTTTGGGTCGAAATTTCAGAGTTAGATGTTGGTAGAAACTGGAAGAAGCTCAAAGAAACTAAAGCTCAAAGAAGGATTTTTCACAGACATCTCATGTTTGTCAAAATCTCTTTTTGATGCCAAAAGTTGTGTCCCTATTGGTGCACATTAAGAATTACTCACCTGAAAAACATAGCATACGCTTTCGGATCGGGTGTTTCGGACACCAAGCTCGAAATCTTCAAGTAATCCAAACCCTTCTTGCAGTCCCGATTAAAATGGTCGCCGGCAATCAATATCTTCCTCTTCTGAGCCTTCCTCACCCTCACAGTGTCAATCCAAGAATCCAAGTCCACATCCTCCTCCCAAAACGGCGCGTACTCTGTGATTTCAACCGGGTACGGCCCAGAAGGAGTGGAATCTTCTTCCCTGTCAATGTTCTCTGCAACACTGTGGATCACAGTCACCAGGCCTTCAAAGGCTTGAAGCTGCAGACTGGTTAAAGCAGGGCCTGAAGGATAAGCATGGCGGCACAAGAGCCTCCCTGTGTCCTCGAACACATTTCTGAAAGTGGGGTCGCAGTCGTAGTTCACGTAAGCTTCCACCACGAACCTGGGCTGCCTGCAGAAGTTCACCAACCCTTCAATGGCTACTTCTTGGAGGGTCAAGATGTTTCCTGTACTTGCAGCTCTAAAGAGCACATATGAGAAGAAGGCTTCCAGTTGAAGACGAACTGACCTGAGATTGTAAGTTATATAACCACCATTATCACATACTCCCTCCATTCCATATTAACTGTCTATTATGACTTTCTTGGTACATTGAGAAATGAATGAATGTAGACATAGCGTATGTCTACATTCATTAATTTTTTAATGTAACGAGAAAGTCATAATGGACAGTTAATATGGAATGGAGGGAGTATCTTTTAAAAAAACATACTTCATTAGAGATTCTCTTTACTCACCGGGATTAGAGAGATGCTCTGTTACTCACCCGGGAAGGAAGTGATAGAGATTCAAAACAATGCTGCAAATCATGGACAAAACCAGAGGCCTGCTGGTGGAGCATCCATAATGGATCAAATGGTGGAAAAGATCATCCTGAATCATCCTCATCATCTTCGGATGCATCCCCATGCTATTGCCGCCCAGCTCCACGGCGGAGTTTATCACCGCCAGCGAGAACAGCTGGACGCCCTCGTCAGAATCCCCCGCCCCTTCCGCCGCCACGTTCAGCAGGGAGCAGAGGAAACGGAAGATGTCGAGGGCCGCCCGGACGCCGTACCCGCCGGAATCCTCCGCCACGGTGGCGGCGTCCTCCCAGTCGTCCGACTCCGGGTTCTCGGCGGCCGCGGCGGCGCTCGTCACCTCCGGCAGCCGGGAGAAGACCGTGCAGATCAGATCGTGCATCGTGAACCTGGCGGTGCGGTGCAGCAAGTCGCCGCCGCGGCCCGCCGATTGCTGCACCACATGGAAGCACGAGCTCACCGCCGCGCATACCGCCTGGTCTGTTAGCCAGACGGATGCCGGGTGAGCCATGATTGCTCCGAGCACCTGAGATATGAAACAACCACAGAATAATTGTGTTAGGGACTGCGTTTGATTCCATAATTGCTGACCAAACACCAAAGTATTAATGGTTGAGTGTCGTCCGTCCATACATTTTCAAATATCTGCAAATACTTTTGTTTTTAGGTTTCAAAACCTAAATAATTTTATGTGGATTTTATAACGTATAGCATTTCAACCATGCTCTAGGTACCAACAGACAACCTCTTACTCGATTGTGTCTAAGCAATTCATATAGTCTATTTCATTTAGTTAATTCACAATAAAATAATTATAGTAAGTTAATTAAACTAGTCTAACTTTAGCAGGTATTACAAAAAAGGAATTTACTTAAATAACATTAAAATATAATGACTTTTTCTAAATAGCACCACATGTGTTTTTCTTCCCAATGTAGCATTTTTAATCATTATGCATTGGTTATTATTTAAGTAAATATTATGGACATTATTAAGTGATATTTAAGAAATAAAATAATTTAAGTGCTATTTAGAAAAATGACTTAAGTTTTATTCATATTTAGTGCAAATATAGTGACATAAATATTCAAAAATGTGTTTTCTTGAATGCATCAGAACAATGAATAAAAAGAGAAAATATTACAAGGTAATGTAAGAAGTGTAGTAAGTTATAGTCTTAACGTATAATATGGGCCTGTTTGGGAATAGCGTTAGAGATTAGCGTTAGCGTTTTGGATAAAATTTTAACGGTGCAGATTACTTTGAAAACGCTAACGCTAAATGCTGCCCGTAGATAGCCTTTTCAAAACGCTAACGCTAATCGCTAACGCTGTTCCGAAACAGGCCCTATGTTTAAAGCAATTAATCAAATCTCAAGATATTTTGAAAAACCATAGATTTAGGTCAAACTCCAGGAAGAACTTGGATTGGAAGGCCATTCAAAGCCCGAATCATTTATTAAAAGGCTTCGTTTTTATCCAAAGTTTAAAATTTGAGCCTCAACTTTTTGTATTAATGGAGAAAGTTTTTATTGATGGAGAAAGTTTAATTGGAAAGAAAAAAAATAAGAATAGAGGAAGTACATCTCTCTATCTCTTTAGACCTGCAAAATCTTCATCATGATGCCATCAACGGAGGCCGGGTCAGTTTTCTCAAGCCGGCAATTTGTGACGGCGGCGACCGACGAATTTATAGCTTCCCTGGCGCCGGGGGTCTTGTGGTCAAACACGTCAAACTTAAGGATCTTGAGGACGGAGGAGAGCGCCACCCCGGTGGCGGCGGCTGGGACATCGTCGCTGTGGACCACGTCAAGAAACGGCAAGAGGTACGACGAAGGGTCGAGGCTGCGCCACTCGTGCCGGGGGTTGAAGATGAGGGAGCGCAGCGATTTGAGGGACTGGGAGATGTGGGTCTCGTAGCGCTCCGCCGGCGGGAAGAAATGGGCGGTCGCCGCCTCCGGGCAGCGGCGGATCACGGCGAGGACGGCGCCCACCTCCGTGTTCAGCATGCATGAGATTCCCAGCTCTTTTCTTTGCTGGTTTATTACTGTCATGTTTTTTGTTTTCTTTCTTTTTGCTCCTTATTAACCATTTAAATTTAACTCCTAATTATTATTGCAGTTTTTAATTTGGAAATAGTGGAAATTTCCATAACAACAAGCTTTCAAGCATGGGGGAAGTGTATTTACCCTTTAAAATCTCTAATTGTTAACTACCGGTCAACAACCTAAATCAACATTTGTTTTAATCCACAAACAATGTTCCATTTGCGCGCGCCCATTGACATCCCTCGCTTTTCTTGGGTCTCATACTCTCATCAATTAACATTTAACAATATACGGAGTAATTAGAATGTCCTAAGAAAGACAATTAACAAACTAAATAAAGGTAATCGTTAAATATATTAATTATTTAATATATTTAATATTATATATTATAATTATGGTTGTTACTTATTATAGTTAGATATTTATTATATAATACGAAGTATTACCTTATATAATTAATCATTAATATGTAGGATTATAGAATATATTCTTCCACCTATAAATATATACTCCGTATATTGTATTCATCTCTTATTCATTCAATGAATAAAGCGTAGTTTATTGTTTTATATATGGTATCGGAGTCTTCGCTCTTGGTGACCTAATATTTTACTCCGTATGTTTCTGCCGTCGTCGTCGCTTGTGGTTTATCCAGTGACGACGGCCCCACTCTCACTTGTTCCTCGAATAACCATCTACCATGCTCTTCTGTCCGCCTCTGGATCCATCACCGCCACTTTTTTATTGTAGATCATATTGCCACCTTAGCATGCTTAGTCAGCATATTTTTGGTCAATAGGCATCTACAGCAACACCACATTTCTTCTGCTTCTTCTCTAAACTAGTCGCACACCACTCTAGCGCACATCAACATTCTCCCTTCTTCGACGTCCGTGGTAGGAAACTGTCTACAACGACTCTTCTCTCATCCTCCTTGGTGCCGACAAATCCCTTTCTCATCAATGTTTCTTCTTCTCTTCTGGTATAGATGCATTTAGTAATATGTCTCTAGCTTTTGATTATGATTCTAGTCATCATTCACTTTAAAATTGGCGTTCAATATTCACCTTCTAGGACGTTGGGAGCAAGTTTAATATATTAATTATTTAATACTACCTCCGTCCCACTCTTTTTGTCCAGTTTTGATTTTTGGAACTGTTCATCTAAGCACTTTGACCCATCAAATTCTCTCAATGTGTAAGTCTAAAAATAGTCATGTGTGATCTTGTTTGATTTGTCTTAACATTTAGATTATTAATATATAATTTTTTAATCTATAAATTACAAGATAAAATAGATTAAAGAAGTGCATTGGATGGTGTGCAAAAATGAAAGTGGACAAAAAGAGTGGGACGGAGGGAGTATATTTCTAATATTATATATTGTAATTATGGTTGTTACCGATTATAGTTAGATATTTATTACTCTATATAATATTACCTTATATAAGTAATCATTAATGTAGAGGATTCTAGAATATATTCCTCCACCTATAAATATATACTCTGTATTCATCTCTCATTCATTCAATGAATATAGCGTAATTTATTATTTTTTATATTACTTCCACAAGATAAAACTAAATAAGGAACATTGTTTTAAAAAAATAAGACGACGGTCAAAAATAATTGTTAGTTTCTGTTAGTTAGTCATTGGTTGTCGTGTACTTGGTGTTGGCATCATCCTTTGTGACAAAAACAAATAGTAGGTTAATTATTTATTAGGTTATAGTTGGGTTGTAGCGTCCAGCCAAGTCATCATGTAAAAGGAAATCTGTGGAACGACTAGTCTTTGTGTGCCAAGTCATCATGTCAAGAGGAGAGCATCTGTGCTCTTAAAGTTTGCATAGGACTCTACTTTGAGCTTGTCAAGTTCTATAAGGACTCTACTAGGGCTCACAAGCCTCTCTACATAGGTAGAGTATGAAAAAGTAAGGTTAGGGTGAAAGTGGATTTTTAATAGAAATGAGAAGGACTTTTGGGGACACGGTTTTTGGGGACGTGAAAGACTTTTTGGGACGAAGAGTGATGGTGTAAAACTAACGTGAGTACTAAGTCACAAAAAGAGAGGGGCTATAGGTGGAAACACTTGTAACCCGGTTTGTTATTAGGATATAGGGACCAATTACAAATTACAAGCGTGTGAGTTATTAATTGTTTGCCTTCTTTATGAGGCTTTCACTCATATTTATAATAATAGAAATACTTTTTATCGCTACTGTTCATCTCAAGGCACCTCCCCACTAGTCTTCAAGTCGACCAGTCTTCAAGTTGACCCGTCTTCAAGTCTTCTGCGAATGAAGTCACGGTCTCACAGGTCTAACCCTCTGACATCCACCCGGTCAGATTACCCGGGTCGGAGTTCGGTACCCCCTAGCGCCTGTGAAGGGGGGGGGGGGGGGGTAGCAGTGGGTTATACCAATCAGAGGGAGTATAGTATTTCAACGATGCTCTACGTAGCAAAAAAACCCCTTACTCGCTAGTGTCTAAACCATTTATATACTCTACTTCATATAGAATAAAATAATTATAGTAAGTTAATTAAACTAGTCCAACTTTAGCAGGTATATTACAAAAATACACTGACACAAATATTTGAAAATGTGTTTTATTGAATACATCAGAACAATGAATAAAAAAGAAAAAATATTAATTAGGGAGAAAGACCAACGTAGAACTAAAACATTGAAAATATACCAAAATAGGACTTCCATATTTTTATTCTTGAAATAGGACTTACATTATCAAACATGGTCATATATATTAACAAAAAAATAGTAATGTGCACATGTACACTACCACATTACCACAGTGCAAAGTCACATTACTACAATGTAAAGTCTCATTTTGAAAAAAAACATGAAAGTCTTATTTTGGTATTTTTTTCCCCATGTTTTAGTCCTATTTGGATGACTTCTAAAAATATTACAAGGTAATGTAAGAAGTGTAGTAAGATATAATCTTAACGTAGAATATGTTTAAAGCAATTAATCAAATCTTAAGTTTTTTTTAAAAGCATAGATTCAACTCGAACTCCAGGTAGAACTTGGATTGGAAGGCTATTCAAAGCACGAATCATTTATTAAAAGGCTTCTATTTTTATCCAAAGTTTTAACTTTCAGCCTCAACTTTTTGTATTAGGCCATTTAACATATAGTCAACATTTAGGCTTCGAGATATAAGTCGACTTATAACTGGAACGTATATTAAATAATAATCGGTAGCATTTTAAAATAGATTTTAACTTTTAAATGGAGTCCAAATTCAAAAATGTAGAATGCAAAATTTAGATAAGTGGAATAAAAAATGACAAGGACCTTCTGGTCAAATGAACTCTCCTAGATAAGAGATCAAAGATTTGAACTAGGGGTATTGATTCAGTGAATCATTTGAACCGAACCAAAATTTTGATAAAATAATTTTAGTATTAAATACTGAACCATAATAATTCGGCTTGGTTATGGCTTATACCAAAAAGTTATGATTTGGTATATGGTTATTATACCTAAAAGTTATGATTTGGTATATGGTTTAGCATTAAATACTGAACCATAATAATTAGATGTGTTTTTCTTATATTGCCTTTAATGATTTTTGTCAGTAAACTCAAGGACTTCAGTTTTTAATTACCTTTTTCTTTATTTTTCTTTTTCATAAAGTCTTTTTCAGTTCCTTATGTAATTTTTCTTTCATAAATTGAAAATTGTTTGTGTGATACTCCATATAAAAAATAAATGTAATTAAAATGACTAGAGTAAGGACAAATAAGAAATAGTGGTCATTAATAAAATAGTAGATGGAATATCTCTTTTGAGTGTTTACAACAAAATAAAAGAATCCCAAATGTGTTTTAAAAAATGCAGAGATTTGCGAATTATTTCAACAAAACTTGCACGCCTAAGTAATTTTTTTGCTATAAGAATCTCTCCCCAATTGAAAGACACGCTCGAGTTCAACGCGTAGGACTTCACAGCGGGCACACAGTCATTCGGAAAAGGGTAGGGGCATACCCGTCTTTACCACCTGGGTCGCATATTGCTATCCTGTCCGATGCCGGAAAACCAGACGGGACAATATCTCGCCTTCCCCTTTTTCGTACACCTGTTTCCCCATCCTGCTTCGCCCTTAGATCTCGCCTCTATCTCTGTCAAGATTTCTGGATAATTTGCACCATTTCAGAAGAACCCGCCCTTGCGCGGCCCAAATCTCGCCGGAAAGTTGTTCGGATTCGTTCCCGATGCCGGAGAATTGAGGCGTTCTCTGGCAAATTATGAGGTCGTCTTCGTCGCCCTTCTGGTCGGATAATTCACGCATCTCCCCATCCCCGTCGTCCTCTCCTCATATTCCGGCATCGCGTAATCTTGCGCCCCAGCCCCAGCCGTCTCAGAATTCTAATTACACACACAGGTTCTTTCCCGAACCCGTAGATTATCTGAAGTTGCGAGTTTGAGCTCATTTTAGATTCAGAGATCCGATTCTTAGACTGTTTTGTGTGGTTTCTTGGTGAATTGGAGGGACCCAATCTGACTGACTTGTTGTTGAAGCATTTATGTCATAATGATCTGATCTCAATTATATGCTAGCTGCCTTTCCATTTTCTGATGTTACCAAGTATATACGGATATCTTATTTGATTTCTTCAGGAAGTTAATTTTGAGTGATGTATTTCTCCTTAGAATCTAATTGTGCTCTTTTCTGCCAATTGTTTCTGATCGTACTTGCTTTTATGTATTCACAGTACATTTCACAATCACTGGGGGTGCATTGATAAATGTCATACCTTTAGCTAGTAGCTTACCAAGATTAGTTCCAAATCAATTGATATAGAGTATACGGAGTAGTAATTAGTTTGAAGAACATGGTTGTTTGAGATATTGGGTTTGCAAGCACATTATGGGGTTAGTTGTTCAATGTTAATTTAGTAATACCGGAATATAGTTATCTATTCCTCTATCATTCATCATTATCTTTGCGGATTCTCATTGTTATCCAGATAGTTCACCGTCATAAGTTCAGATTGCATGTTTGGTATGGGACATAATAATATCAAATTTGTATCTGAGTTCAAGATTATTAACTGAATTGATTATTTAATTAATTTACCATGGAACTAGATGTGGCAATGTATTCCAGCTGTTATCACACAGAGAGGTATCTCCTCGAAGTAAACGATCTTGCAAAAGGTTTTGGAGGCAGGAAACAACACACAGTGTTGCTTCTAATGGATTAAAGAGTGGGGTAGTCAGGGATGCAAAAAGGGGTCTTATATCATGGTAACTGATACATACTAAATTTCTGTTTTACATGTTGTATGTATGACTAGTCTGGCCTTCCTCTGATATAGATTATTTTCACTATTGCAGGGTAGAGGCAGAATCATTACGGAATTTATTAGCAAAGTATTGTCCCCTTCTGCCTCCCCCTCGATCTACCATTGCAGCAGCATTTAGTCCAGACGGGAAAACCCTTGCATCAACTCAGTAAGTTCCCACCTTTCGCCCCATATTGTAAGAATGGTATGCGCGTGTGTATATATTATGCTTGTCTTGGTTTAAAAAATAATCAACCTTTCAATATGCAATTATGGGTTCTTGTTTCTCTTGGCCTCCTTCAAAACCTTTTTGACTCACTGCCATAAGAATAAGGGCAGTTTTATCAAAGTGATGTATATGTGAGTGTGTGTCTTTATATTTACTATTATACTCTCTCCGTCCCGAATTTAAGTTCCCATTTGGACTCACGCGGTTTTAGATCTTGACCTTAGAGTTTTGGTTATATATGATGCCAGTGGAGATCATACAGTGAAGATAATAGAATGCGAAACTGGGAAATGCCTAAAGGTGTTGAGTGGCCATCGCAGGACACCTTGGGTGGTAAGTTTGTCTTCTGAAGCTTTGCATGCCCTGATACCCCCATTCTATTCATTTGAACTGTGGAACTTCCATAATAAATAGTTTCATCTGTTTTAATACAGCCTTCATCTCAAATGCAAAAAATTTGAAAGAGCAATAGCACATGTTCCAAAAAAATCAAATATATGCGCAAATTTCACCACTTCAGTTAGTTTATTTCTCTTTGCATGTCTCTAAAATTTATAACAATGTTATCACTTTTCATTTAATAACTGTGACATTACAACACCAACACACCCAGTAAAATCCCACACAACAGGGTCTGAGGAGGTTGTGTGTGTACAAATACATTGCTCCTACTTGGACAGAAGTATGGAAATTGTTTCCAAGAGTCCTCGACTCAAAACACAAGAACACTATGACAATGGATAGCTGCATGAACAAAATGAGAACACATGCCGAAACTACAAAGTTAAGAAAAGCACACATGTAGAAACAACAAACTTAGGCCCAAAGTTCTACCCTATCACCCTAATCCTAAGCTTCAGAAGATCGGGTTATTCTATAAGGAAGACCATATTTTAGGTAACATTTTGAAGTCGTAAGTTCAATCTAATCACCTCCTTCCAACAAATCCCAATATATTCCGAACTTCGTTTGGGATTGGGGGTCAAGATGTACTCAACCTTACCCCTGTAAAACAGAAACAAAAACAGAGAGGTTGTTTCAATTAGATCCGTGATGCATTGATGTATTTTATGCCTAACACCTCATAGATGTAAGACGGAACAAGCAAGGGAAGTTTATTGTAGCAGTGTTATCTGAAATTAACTAGATAAATTATTTATGTTTTAACACAGATTGAAACAACTTTTTAGTTTATATGCTTTTTATTGCTTTTTAGGTAAAAATAAAAATATCTTGCTTATTCATGTATGCACATATTTCTCATGGGTTATAAGATGTGTTTGGCACACTGGGCGCAATGCTTCTGATACAGTGTACACTTTACATTGTTATCTAAATTCAAACCTAACTTTTTCAGGTTAGGTTTCATCCATTTTATTCTGATATACTTGCAAGTGGAAGCTTGGACCATGAAGTTCGTTTATGGGATGCAAAAACGGCTGAGTGCATAGGGTCGCGTGATTTTTGTAATTGCCTGTTACATTTGAAATTGCAACGATCTTCATTTCCATATTATGTATGTAGTTGTATCATTCGTGTTTTTTTTACAGATCGTCCTATTGCTTCTATTGCCTTCCATGCTCAGGGGGAGATTTTGGCAGTAGCATCAGGCCACAAGGTGATAAATATTGACATGTTTCGCTTCATGTCCATACTATTTTTAGATCTGGTGCTTATGTTGTAACCTGTACAGCTTTATATATGGCATTACAATAGAAGAGGAGAGACTTCATCTCCATCCATTATACTCAAGACACGTCGGTCACTGCGAGCTGTTCATTTCCACCCACATGCTGCCCCATTTCTTTTAACTGCCGAGGTATAATTCTGGGTGACGTTTAACTCAAAGATATATCTATTCAGTTTTTTTTGTTTTTATAACTGAATATATTGTAGGTCAATGATCTGGACTCATCTGATTCTTCTATGACACTGGCAACTTCACTGGGTAACTTGCGGTATCCTCCTCCTACTGTGTATCTGACAGATGCTCATTCCACTTACCAATCTGCTTCAGCAAATGAACTGCCTATCATGTCAATTCCTTATATGATCTGGCCCTCAATGAGTAGAGGAGATCCTAGAATGCCTTCACAGCAGAGTACTACAGATTCAGGTTCTGATAGCGTGCATCAGAGAGGGGATACTTCTTCATCTGTGCGACTACTAACATATTCCACTCCCACTGGCCAGTATGAACTCTTGTTGTCCCCAATTGAACCTAGTAATTCTCCTGCACAAGGAGCAGTTGGTGGTTCTTCCTTGAGGGAAAATGTCAATACTCTTTCCCATCCTTTAGGTGATATTATGGAGACAGATTTGCAGCAGGAAGAGAGAAACAATCAATTTTTCCCTTTTAGTGACCCAGCGTACTGGGACGTATCTTTCCTGCAAGGGTGGTTGGTTGGTCAAAGTCAAGCTGGCCAACGGGCCATGCACTCACATAATGGTGGTAACTTGCCCATTTCTGATGAGCCAGACAATCCTCCAGCAGCGCCCACCACAGTCGCTAGCACTGGTCAACCAAGGATTTCCGGAAGAGCTGGTTCTCGGCCGCGTTCTTCACGCTCTCGTATTATACCCACTCCTGGATACAATGATGGCGCTGCTTCACACAGTATCGTACATGATTTTATGGATATTCAACCTTCGATGAGCCCAATGGCCGAAATCCAGTCTGATATCGCTACTTCGCTTGCTGCTGCAGCGGCAGCTGAGTTGCCATGCACTGTGAAGCTTAGAATATGGCCTCATGATTTTAAAGCTCCTTGTGCACCTCTTGATGCAGACAAGTGTCGCTTAACTATACCACATGCTGTTCTCTGTAGGTAAGATATTTCTGCAGTACTTATTTGCATTGTGGCGTTAACTATTAAGCAGTAATACACATACACTACTTTTTATTTTTGTATATTTTTTTATCGGTAACTATTGTTTAATCTACTTTGTGTTTGTTAGTTCAGTGTTAAAGTTATTGTTTATAGATCTCTGTGTCTGTCAATGATGCCACATCTGAGTGAAAAGTAAAAGAACATTCAAATTGCATATATGAATTTATAAACGATGTTTGACTTTGACATCTTATGCTTCTCTAGTGAAATGGGTGCACATTTTTCACCATGTGGGCGGTTTTTAGCAGCCTGTGTTGCATGTGTTTTACCAAACATGGATAGTGAACCCAGCTTTCATGGTCATATTCATAATGAAACGATGGGGGCCGGCACGTCCCCAACTAGACATCCCATTTCTGCCCACCCGATTATGTATGAGCTCCGGATATATTCGCTTGAGGAGTCAACGTAAATCCTGAACTTGATTCCTTTCCCATTTGACTGATTGTCTCGTTTATTTCTATTTTAAGCTAAGATCTTTCTATGTGTG
This sequence comes from Cuscuta campestris, assembly GCA_900332095.2. Classification (NCBI taxonomy): domain Eukaryota; kingdom Viridiplantae; phylum Streptophyta; class Magnoliopsida; order Solanales; family Convolvulaceae; genus Cuscuta; species Cuscuta campestris. The sequence goes on along the minus strand of OOIL02000283.1, from coordinate 397,793 downwards.
TAGGTTTGGCTCAGTGCTTGCATCTAGAGCTATCAGAGCTGCACATTGTTTAACCTCTATTCAGGTGAGTGTTATTACATGGTTAGGACTTAGGGCACAAGGTTGCTACAAGGTCTTCCTTATCAGTTCCTTTCTTTAGTATGCATGGTTAGGACTGAACAAAAGATTACTTGTCTGAATATCTGCTCTGCTTGGCATGGGAATCATCTTTACCATCATCCACAAAATGCTACAAACACCATAAATACCCTTAAATGAGTAAACCTGACTTGCTTGGTTAACACTTAGCCTGTAAAAATACACCCCGGACATATATTTTGCTATAAGATTTTCCTTTCACCAGTCTGCATTATTAAATATGTTTACTTTTCCATCAATTTTAAGAACCATATGTGCTTATTTCTATGCTAGTCTGCTCGGTTTTGTTTGAGAGGGATTTTGAGATAATTATAGCCCCTGGATTGTAAGGAATTAATTTTACAAACAGCATTGTTGCTCCGTTTTCATAGATGTGGAAAATTATACTTTTAAAATTAAAGTGTGTAATGTTATACTTAGGAAAGCATTGGCTTCTTACAATGATACTTATTGAGTTTTTTGCCTACTGTATTTTTGCAGTTCTCACCCTCTTCTGAGCATCTTCTACTTGCATATGGCCGTCGTCACAGCTCACTTCTCAAAAGTGTAGTGATTGATGGAGATTTCTCAATCTCTGTTTACACAATACTTGAGGTGAGATATGCTATATTTTGTCTCTTTTTACCTGGTGCCATCAAAAGTTATCTCATTTTCTCTAGGATCTTATTACTCTATATTATTATTAGTGTTACTCATCTTGGGTTTTCACACGATGTGCACTATGGTGTTAATTATATGTTGTATAAGGATAATTTTGTTTGAAGGCATTCGATTAGGAACTACAAAAGGATTACGGATTACCCAATATGGTAAGGAAGAATCCACTTTTTAGTATTAGGTAATGTAGGGAGAATTCAACTAGTGCGTGTGTATTGAGGGCTTTTCTAAAAACCCCCGCATAGTTCTTGCCTACAGCTTAGAGCTTGGCCTTCTTTTACTGACTCCATTTTATTCTAATTTCAGCTCTACCCAGATTGTCTAGTCCTCCCTTAAGCATGCCTAGATGGGGGCTAGGCCCCTTCTACCACTTAAGGGAAAGGCAGGCCTGCCACTTTTTGAACACTAGTGTTGAGATCCTATTGTTGAATTCATTTTACATGTCACAAGCCAGTAAATACTCCCCCGGTGCCAATATCTTTGTCCATTCTAACCATTTTTTGTGCCCCGCTATCTTTGTCTAATTCCATATTTGTCATATTGATGTGGTTCAAAATCATTCCTACTTTATCCGTATTTTACATATTCAATACCAATAACATGATTCTACATTTTCTTAGTTTGTGTGCCGCTTCATGCCCCAAGGTTAGTGGGACAGAGGGAGTAACTAAATCACCAAACACTGTTTAGCAAACTACTAAACCTGCCCGTGGGTGATAATAGGATTAATAGCAAATACAATTCGTTAGCAATAGTTAGCTAAATACAAGTGGTCATCTACTAATTACCAAATACTGGTACATGTGTGTGTGCATGCATGCACATGTGTATAAAATTGGACTTAAAATGCTAAAGTATTACACAAACCACATGTTTGACTATGTCGGCTGAAGTCAATCCAAAAATACAAAAAAAAAGAAGGTTGATAAGACGTTAACTTTACTACCATGCAGTATCTAAGCCTATATGTGGCTAAGTAGTTTCTCCAAGACAATGGGTTGGATGTGAGGCTTAGCATACCATTAGAACAGAAACCGGATTCTGAATACTAAATAATTGGATGCCTTCTTATGGACCTCAATTAAACATTAGTGTCATTTTAGATGGAAGCATTTTTTTTTGTTCAAACCCTTGAGCATCTTGGTGATTAAATGCTACTGCTTCCTTTGTGGTTTCACTGATTCTGTAGGTATATAGAGTTTCCGATATGGAACTTGTGAGAGTTCTTCCCAGTTCAGAGGATGAGGTCAATGTAGCATGTTTCCATCCTTCAGTTGGTGGGGGGCTTGTGTATGGAACCAAGGTAAAATCAATAAATTGTTTCTTTTCATGTAGTAATTGAATTTTGCTTCTCTTCATTGAATACCATCATAATCTGAACTTGTAGGAAGGAAAATTAAGGATCCTTCAATATGATAGTTCAAATGGATTGGATCATACATCGAACTCTTTTCCTGACGAAAACATGTTTGAGGTATATTGAATTCATTAAATTGCTGCATATAGCATTCTATTTTATTTAAGTTAATCCTGCCATGTTGTTTAATAGATGTCAGTTAATTGTCCTTAAGCACTGCTATGGGAGGATTTATGTTTACATTATTTTGTGTCTCTTCATGTAGTTTTCAGCTTAGGGAAGTGCTTCATTCCCCTTTTTCTTGGAGAGGGTGGGGAGGGGGGGGGATCATAGTGTGTACGTGCAGTTTTACAAGTTTGTGTGATTGAAAGTTTTCCTCAATCGTGCGGATTCAGTTTTTCTGCATCAATTATTACCCTCTTTTCTGTCACAAGGAATTAATTGGAGTCGTGTAAATGAGTTTTGGGGCTTAAATTCCAAAGGGCTCACCAAAGTTTGTTTCTATTAGGTCCTAATAATGTCCTATAGAAAGAAAATAATAGATTCATACAGCTGAAATATATTGTTTCCTCGTATATTGTATAAACCTACGTGGGTCAATGGTAAAAACCTTCTGATATTCATAATTGGTAAATAGCATTTCCTATCTTAGAAAAATTAGCTGGAGCCCAGATTAATTATTTGAACAACTACTTTGCAAGTTCTGGTACAAAATATAAAGAAATCATAAAAAAACTCCATCCCAAAATCATATCCCCACTTGCCACTTTAAGATGTCCCAAAATCACTTTCTCACAATCTCACTTCCTTTATTGGCACACTTTTTAGTACGGACTACTCCGTACTTTTTAATAAATATACACTTTTACCCTCAACAACAAGAGTTACTGTGCTTTATATTCTACCAAAGGATCATGAGCATATTGTTTCACTTATTGCTTCATCCAGGTGTAGTCATGATATCATTTAAAAAATTCCATCACTAATATATTTGTCCTAAATTTAAAACAGTTGCCAATGTATGGTCTAGTAGAAGGCTAATATCCATCGTCATCATCATGAACATTTCAAGGCAGGTGAAATTTCATTTACTTCTACCAATGTCGAGTGGTGTCCTAGCCCCGACCCTCGACAACCCCCCCCCCCTCTCAAACACCCTAGAATTATGCTAAACAATGAAGTACACAACAGATTGCCATAACAACCTAATGGATCAAGAAGGTTTGACAGGTAGTTCGGATGTAGAACTAAGTGGAACATGACATGCTGCTGCTTATGGAGTGTAACACGGGGTTGACATTGAGCTTGAAAAGAACATCTTCTGTTTCGCTTCTGTGCTTTTACCAAGCTGGATTCTTGCGTCTGCACCTGTTTTTCGGTGGCTTGGCTTCAGGTACGGTGTTCCCAAGTATACACCAAAAACATATATGCGATGGAAGTGCTGGTTTCTGGTGTGCTGCATGCATGTCTCTGCTTTTGCTTATTTTACTTTATATCTTTCCCATCATCATACATTTGTTGAAGGGGCTTTTATGTACATTAGTCGATTTGTTTCTATAAAAAAAGGGAGGGAATTAAAGAAGAATCGCGCAGATGCTACTATGCGAAAGTGTGTGTAACTTTTTGTGTTTGGTATTGCATAAAAGTGTCTTCTATTCGGTACGTATATATATAAAGTTAACGCTTCGTTGTGATGTCCATTTTAAAGACAATGTCTTGTTATTTTGTGCATCTAATTTCGTGTTGTTTTCGTAAAAGGACACGATTTCTTAAGCCGTGCTGTTCTGTCTTATTTGAATTTAATATCGTGTTTAGTTCAAGTGCAGCTGTGTTGTGTCACTTGGTTGCTGTATCTTTGGTGTCATGGATTTAATAATGGCCACAATCGTTATTCTAATGATGCATCTTTGTATCATAAGAGTACTCCGTAATACATCATGTACTCCCTCCGTCCCACTCTCTTTGTCCACTTACGTTTTGGCACACCATCCAATGCACTTCTTTAATCCATTTTATCTTGTAATTTGTATATTAAAAAATTATAGAAATTATATATTAATAATCTATATGTTAAGACAAATCAAACAAGATCACACATGACTATATTTAGGCTTACACATTGAGAGAATTTGACGAGTCAAAGTGCTTAGATGAATAGTTCCTAAAGTCAAAAGTAGACAAAAACTGGGGGACGGAGGTAGTATTATGTTTGGTTAAAGGAATGGCGAGTTCTCTTCACCTGAAAATTCTGATGTGGTTTGATCTGATTTGAATGTGATTACATTTAACCTATTTCTGATCTGATTTGAACTAATTTGATTCTAATAAGAATATGTAGTAAGTAAAAAAAATAAGTTGGGAAGAACATGGCCTTAGGAGAGAAATAAGTAAGATTCTTTTTTAAGGGGAGAAAAGAGTAAGATAAAAGTAAAATAAAATTAGAAAATTGATTTCTTTCCATTTTGTGATTAAAATAATGAGGAAACGACATATTTACTCTCCCGTTGTGCCATTCGTTCTTCCTCTAGCTCTCCACTCCCCTACGCCCTACTTTCGTTCTGAAGAGAATGAGCATACTCATAACATTATGTTTAAAATATCTTAGCTCTTTTAATTTAGAAAAAAAAGATGAGCGGGCTTCATTTTCCAAGTTCTTTCAGACCCGGCTAAACGTTTACTGAAAAGAGATAAATTAGATTTTGATCGTTGGTGGCAAAGATTAGAGTGTGCATCTGGTACTTGTAGAGGCTTTATACACAGCACAACTGTTAGGAATCAAATTCAAATTTTATCTTGACATTTCTTGCTTTTGGCAATTTCGTAAAGTCCACCAACCTCCTTTATATATATCAAATAAAGTCATTACAAATACTTTATATATCCATTTTAAATGATATAATAAGTTATTTAATTGATTTATATTTCTTTTCTCTTAGATGCTAAGGATATTTTTTAATGTGTAGAAACTGCAGATTAACTTTAAAATGTTATAATTAAACGCTAAATCCATCATCAAGCAAATACTATGCCTTTAAGTTCTTACACAAGCTCCAAATTTCAGGCTTTAGTTGGCAATGATAACAAACTATAGCAGTTAATTAGTAGGGTTAATTATATTTTTAGTCCATGTAAAATAAGTAAAGTTTTGCATTTGGTCCATCTATTTTTTACTCCGTAAAACAAATCATAAATCATTGAAATTGAGAGAGGACTATTTGAAAAAAAATTAAAGGATTGATTTTTTAAATAAAATGTTTAAAGAGCCCAAAAATAAACTATATGTGTACGCCATCATTCCCATCAATATTATTGTCTTTTGAGAAAAAGAATACCCTCTTGTGGGATCCCATAACTTACCATGCAAAATGAAAAAAAAAACCATTCAGCAACACCTTTAACATTTTGAAAATACTATCCAATGGCAACGTTTAAATCACAGAGTATGAAACTAATAATAACCAATTGAGATTTGTGCCTAATCATTAATTAGCTAGGGCACGCGGCACGGATCGATTGGTGACGCTCTACAATAAGGGCACGTCTTCTTCCTCGAAAACCACTTCTTGATGCACTCTGGATGATACTCGTGCCCGCACCGGAGCCTCGCGATTGTCTCCTCGTTTCGGTACTCGAGATGGCATATCGAGCACATGGCCTGCGCTTCGTCTTCCCCTACAGCGCCACAACAATGTGTCCTCGTCTCAAAACACTCGTCCACGACGGCCCGGTCTTCGGGCTGGCGAATCCGGCCCGTACGCCGATGAACTATGAGTCCACACTTTATGGCGCCAATATAAGAGGAGGAAGAAGAATCATAAGGAGGGTACCTTGAAGAGTAGGGCATATAGGTGCTTCTTCTATTCCTTGGATTCCTATGTGACATTCTCTCTTATTTTCTTGTTTTTTCTTTTCTTGGAGTGAGAGAGAGAAGATTTATTGTGTGAATGGAGAAAAAAATGGAATGTTTTAAAAGGTGTATTTATAGATTTATGTTATTGGAGGATTGGGAAAACCTAACTTGCACGTCACGAAATACTCCTATTCCTTTTCAAAGGCCCGGCCCAAAGGCCTCTAATTACTAAGGAAGCCATTCATTACGAATCCGTCACAACTTCCTTTGGGCCCAATTTTTATCTTGGTTGCGGTTTGTTTGTGTGTGTCACGTGCGAAACTTGGGTGCATTCATGGTAACAACTATTTAGAATCATTCAAGCATGGTCTTATATCACAATACATCATGTATTCCCTTTCTCCCAAAAAAAGATTGTACTAGTTATTATTTCGATATTCGTGTAAAATTAAAAATAATATTTATAAACTCCTATTCCTTTTTATGTCTTCTCATTTTCTTTTTTAGTTGTCATTAATTAATTTTTTCATTTACATCAATTTTTTCTCCTCTAAACACAAACGCTCTCCGTCCCATTTTAATTTATTCGTTCTGATTTTGAGGCATATTTAAGGAAGAAAAAAAATAGACTTGACTTTCTAATATTGTCATTACTTTTTAGGAAGGGTGATGATGAATGAAAAGATAAGGTAAATAAGAATAACTTATTTCAAAAGTAGTTTAGATACTTTACTCTTAAAAGCTTACGATAACAAGAAACATGCAACTTATTTTGGGACGGAAAAAAAGAAAACATGCAATTTAAAGTAGGACAGATAGGGTATCTATTACTCCGTACACAATTTCACCTTTCTTAAAAATAATAAAAAATGAAAAATGGAAAAATAAATAGGAATATAGGTAATAATGAAAAAATGTACTACCTTTGTCCAAAAGTATTCATCGAGTTTTACTTTTTTTGAGTTAATTTTTATAAACTTTGATAATCAATTAAATATGAAGTAAAATTTTTATTAGATATTAGTGCAAAAATAATTTTCATAAATTTATCTAGGTGAAAACTATAAGAATTTTATTTTATTATATTACTCTTTTCATTTCAAATTAAATTATTTATTTACTATTCACAGAGTCAACCTCATTCACTTTTTTTCCATATTTTCGTTAGAAATTTAATAAATTAATATAATCGTGTCAGTACTAATTTTGTAAATCTTTTAATGTAGTTTTTAAATATGTTATTTTTATTTTTTAATTCTACACCATTTTTCATATAAAAAGATTGCAAAAAAAATTCTATCAAACATCATAAACCGAAATAAGCAATTTAAATTGAGACGGAGAAATTACATATGTAATGCAAACTTAATGTATTTGAAGATTAAAATTTATCTAATTTTAATTTACTCAAAAAAATTATACTGGACGAATAATTCTAAGATAGAGGATGTATATCAAAAACTCTACGAATGACATTAGTTAATGCATGTAGAGAAAATATAAATGATTATGTAAATAGTAAACATAAAAATTTAGAGAGGTCTAATTTAACATATTGTGCATATGGTCTTCTACTCAGACCATCGCGGCCTTTGACCGGCTCTGTGGGAACAATATTTCTAATACCGTTAGTTTTTTTAATAGCCCAAACTCTAATGACAACATGCCTCATCAAAACCTTAATAGGAAGTCTTTTATCAAATAGCCCCCACCCTTGTTCATAATGACAACATGCCTCATCAAAACCTTAATAGGAAAAAGACCATCTAAGAAATAGTCCCAATGAAGAAAAACCAGTGTACACCAATGCCACAATATGATGTAAGGAGCTCTACTTCTTCCCCTTCCTCGGTTACTTCCGAAGATGACCTCAAATGCACTCAATCAAAGAGAAAGTTGGGCAATGATAAGTTAGGGCACAATTCATAGACGAAGCCTTCTTCATACCGTGTATCCAACACAACCATCTCCAATGTGATGAAGCAGAAAAGCACCACAAAGTATGGCTTGGTGTTTGATGAAGGTTCTAAGAAATATATTCATAAACTAAACATAATATTAACAGACGAGCACTAAAGTGACCAGAAGTACAATTTCGGTCAAGCGGGAATAACTCGATTGGGTTTAACTCCTTACTAAAGTGTTTAGATGTTCTCGTAAGATGTTTACTAGGAGAAGTCTAGAGTTCGAGCAAGTGGTGGAATTTAACTTCGGGAGAAGGCATCATAAAATGGAAGGAATTTGACAACTTAAGAAAATGCATTACTCCGTATTAACCTTCATCAGCCCATTTTATAACAACTCAACAGATATCAAATACTTCATGTAAGAACATTAACACTATGTTTGGTTCAGAGAATTTGGAAGGAAAAAAAAAGAGAATGAGCTTCCTTCATTCACCTCACTAAAATGGAAGGAATTTGCCCCCCCCTCTTAGTACGTTTTGCCTTCTAATTATCTTTTCCTTCCACTTTTCTTTTTTTTCCCTCTCTAACCAAACAAGAGAATTGTTTTTCTTCTCATTTTCGTTTCCTTTCCCTTTCAAATTCCTTGAACCAAACATAGTGTAATTGAATCAAACACTAAGAGTGAAGTAGTGAACACATACGAGAAGATTGAACGTACCCCCACAATTGACAAGATGAAAATCTCAAGACACGCTGCACACAGGTGCACACCTTTCTGGTCTTCGAAGGTGCTGTTTGGTTCATACCAGGTAAATATAGTGGAACACTCTGCAAAGTGCAAATCAGGCAGAAGGACACTTCACTTTTGGGATGGGGGCTGGGACAGGTTTAGCATAATCAGCAAAACTACTGAGCCAAGCATTCCCTCCCCATTACCATCACAGAGACTTCATCATGTGCCCACTAATCTAGCTGTTTTAAACCTCCCCTAAACAGGATAAAAGCTGTAATGTTCTCATCCTTAAATCCCTACTCCAGTGTAAACCCTAAAATCTGTTCCTTAATACTGAGATGTTTACACTGCATTTGATTTTTGCTCTATCTTAACCATTATACAGAGTATTATTAAGAAACAAGCCACCAAAATTTATAATAAACAAAGTGAACTTATCACATAATTCACTAAACACAAAGCGATTTAACCTAGAAGGCAATAATTTTCACAGATGAAATCGAAGACATTAATTAAACCTTACACATAATTACTTCAGGCAAAGCAATGAATAAACTGGCAGCAGAATAACACAGCTAGCAACCGAAATTTCAATTTTTAAAATTTCCAACTTCCAGTTATTCTTCTTCTGCAGAATCCGGGGACATTCATAAATATGAAAAACGGCAGGATTGTTTTAGCAGGGAGACAACATAGGGGGGGTGAAATTCCGTGAAAATACTGCCTCAGTTGATGTCGAGATCATCGAAATCGTCTTCGAATGAGTTGAAAAAGTCGGCATCTGCAAGGCGGTGATGATCGGCGGTGCCGCCGAGAGGGCCATCGCTGAAGATATCGAGCGCCTCTACCTCGTCCACGTCCATAGCCACGGTCGATCCAAGCTCATCCATGTCGGCCAGTTCAAAATGCTTCATCTTCAAAACTCGGAATTCGGGAAATCTATCTCCAGAAGCCTCGTCTCCTTTAACTGTCTGCGGCGCTTCTAGATGTCTCTTTCCTCTCCTGTGGTGTTATTTGTAATGGGTCAGCTATATTCTATGGGAGACGAGACGGGTCGAATACAAACCAAAACAACATGGATCCGGGTTAGGGCCTAGGGGTAGATACTCTTGCCTCATTAAAAGATTTGCACGATTAAAATTTTTTGTTATATTATGACATTCTTTAGTCAAAAATACTATGGAAAATGTATATTTAATTATAATGTAATTTTTTATAACCAACTAAAAACCATTATATTAATGAGCTCAAAAAGTCAGGGGTACATGTTGATGGTGCAAATAACCACGCAAATGTTAAGTATAAGTAATCGGAAGGGTTGTAGGTGGAAACACCTGTAACCCGGTTTGTTATTGATAATATTAGGACTATTACAAAGTACAAGCCGTGTAGGTTCATTAAAAACATACCTCACAAATGAGGATTTTAAGGGTATTTATAACATAATTAAGCACGTCTCTGGTTATCCAACCAGTCATTTGTTTGACCGGTTGCATAAGAGTACTTCGAGAATCTAATCTGCACCTGTCGTGCGCCCAAACCTTCCAACCAACCGGTCTCACGACCCGATCTGGGAAGGATACGTTCCGTCACTTCGATCACCACTCAGTCGGACGAACCAACCGGGTGGTGTCCATGGGTTATTACCCGTCACATGTACATCATAGTATCATACCACTCAAAGTAAACACGACCAACACCCTCAACTTTAGTCGAGGCGTAGACAGCTTAATTGATTCCTATTTTCATGAATGTAGCTAAAAATTCAACGATAACGAGACTGAAGCATATGAAAACAATGCAATAAGATAGTAAAAATGGGTGGGAAATAAAATAGACTTGGTCAAATTAGAGGCTAAAACTTGACCGTCTCACTCTCTGATTCAAAGTGAACATTTGTGAGGCCTTGACTTTGATCCATTTGAGAGACCTTTAATTATTTTAAATTATATTTAATTAATGGTTAAAGAGTGACATAGTTTAACCAAAAAGTCAAACTATAACAATCTTTTAGGAATGAAGGAAGTAGATTTTTGAATTTTTCAAATTTGAATACTAGAATATGATTTTTGATATTTTATGATATTAAAATGAGTGTTGCTAAATCAATGTCATTTTTGCTATGTTCACTTAAATAAGCGTAAAATAAATAAATTATCAAAATAAAAGTTTCATATTTTTATTCTTTAAATAGAAGTTCACACTATAATAATTTGACATTGTACATGAGCATTTTAGTATACTTTTTGGTAATGTATATATATAATCATGATTAGTAATGTAAATGCATTTTAACTCCAATTTCAAGAATAAAAGTACGAAACTCTTATTTAATATATTTTCAACGTTTTTTCTTATTTAAGACCCTTTCTTTATCCACCTTTTTTATACGAGAGTGGTAAATAAGTAATTTTATCCTTAAATAATGGATTGAAGCTATGTCCCCTTGCGTCTTGCTGGGAGTGGTAGTAAATAAGTAATTTTATCCGTAAATCAATCCATTTCTAACTAACAAAATTTTTAATTTTTATATACGTCTCTTTGGTTAACCTGAATTCGATAACTTTGAGTCATAAACAAACACTTTTAGACTCGAACCAGAAGTGACCCAAATATGAAATAATCTAAATCCGATAATACCAAACTCGAACCCGACCTGATCAACCATTTTGCCAAGTTTAAAAGTTAACATAATGATGGAAACCGCTTTTTCGGGGCGTCGACCCGATGAAATCGGTACTGGGTCGGCACCGCACCGAATAGCGAAATCTGGAAATTAAGTAAGTAAATAAAGCGGAGAGAAAGTATTTATACGTGGAAACCCAAATCGGGAGAAAACCACGGGCCTTTTTAGGCGGTGCCATGCCAAAGGGGGAGGAACTTTTATTAATCTCAGGGGAGTTTACATATACATCATTGTAGGAACTTGGAGTCATTAATGGAGCTCCAAGCTAAAAGAAGAAGAAGAATGAAGAATATAGTAGTAGGAACTTGTAGGAATCTAGCCTTGGCCTCCCTCCTTCCGTCCTGCGTAGCCTTGTATTTAAAGGGGAGTACATGCATGCATCCCCAACAATGTCATGAGGTGGCCATGTCACCTCCATGTGCACATGTTTTGTATATGGGCTCCACGGAATATTATTATATCACCTCAAATATATTCTTCTGTCCATATATCTCTGGTTTTGTCTTGAATAATTTATCTGATTTATATCTTGGGCCAGATAAAATTGGGCTTTCTTGCACTGTTCAAATAATATTGGATTAGGAAAAATCCCTAATCCATCACATGCCCCCCTAGTTTTGAGTCTGTCTCGGGGAACGAGACAGATTCAAAATTATATGACTCGGTGGGTTGCCTCATGGGATAAAACTTTTCTTGGAACCTCGACAAGAGGACTTTCTTTTTTGGAGGGCCTCGTCACCTCGTGGGTAAGGATTTAACTTAGTGTCTCTCGAAAGAGGACTTTTCTCGGGGATTTGGTGCCTCTTGGAAGAGGACTTTTCTCAGGGATTTGAGCCTCTTTAGAAGAGGGCCTTCTCGGGACTTTGTGCATATTTGGAAGAGGACTTTCTCGGGTCTGTGTCTCTTTAGAAGAGGACTTTCTCGGGACTTTGTGCCTCTTTGGAAGAGGACCTTCTCGGGACTTTGTGCCTCTTTGGAAGAGGACCTTCTCGGGACTTTGTGCCTTTTAGAAGAGGACCTTCTCGGGACTTTGTGCCTCTTTGGAAGAGGACTTTCTCGGGGCTTTGTGCCTCTTTGGAAGAGGAATTTCTCAGGGCATTGTGCCTCTTTGGAATAGGACTTTCTCGGGATTTTGTGCCTCTTTGGAAGAGGACTTTCTCAAGACTTTGTGCCTCTTTAGAAGAGGACCTTCTCGGGACTTTGTGCCTCTTTGAGAGAGGACTTTTCTTTCTTTTTAGTTCCTCGGGAAGAGGACTCGATGCCTCTTGGAAGAGGACTTTTCTCGGGGATTTGGGCCTCTTAGAAGAGGACTTTCTAAGGACTTGGTGCCTCTTTGGAAGAGGACTTGGTGCCTCGGGAAAGAGGACTTTTCTCGGAGCTCGGTACCTCTTGGGAGAGGACTTCTCTCAGGGATTCGTTGCCTCTAGGAAGAGGGCTTTTCTCGGGACTCTTTTTTCAATATTCTTTGGGAGCCTCTAAACCCCCACCCGATATCTATCTGACGGTGGTTGGGCGCTCCGCTCTTATTGAGTTATAGACAATCTCCGTCCACCTTTCTCTTTGTCCCTGTCCCTCGAACTGAGGGTGGGCCTACTCCAATCTCTTCATAGGATTCCTTCCTTTTGGGTAGCTTGTTCTTAATGGGCTGGGCTTTAGCCCATCCTTAAGCCCCAATCCTTTTCCTTATCCTATCTTTCCTCAACCTCGGTACGGGAGTCTATGACTATCTCCAGTAATCCGATCACTTAACTTGATCTAATTACTGATCTTTACTTTCTATTCTTTTACATTATTACTTTTATCAACTTATACAACTTGGAACGGACAACCAGAGGCTTAATCCGTCCAATTGAGGGACCCGTGAAGAATGGAGCGGTCCACCGGAGGCCAAATCCATCCATCTGAGGGACTCATGAAGTTGAAGCAATCCACTGGAGGTCAAATCCGTCCATCCCGAGGGACTCATGAAGATGGAGCGGTCCACTGGAGGCCAAATTCGTCCATGTGAAGGACCTATGAAGATGGAGTGGTCCACTGGAGGCCAAATCTGTCCATGTAAAGGACCTATGAAGATGGAGCGGTCCACTAGAAGCCAAATCCGTCCATGTGAAGGAGCCATGAAGATGGAGCGGTCCATTGGAGGCCAAATCTGTCCATGGGAAGGACATATGAGGATGGAGCGGTCCACTTGAGGCAAAATCCGTCCATGTGAAGGACCTATGAGGATGGAGCGGTCCACTTGAGGCAAAATCCATCCATTTGAGAGACCCATGAAGGTGGAGCGGTCCACTTGAGGCTAAATCTGTCCATTTGAGGGACCCATAAGGCTGGAGCGTTCCACTTGAGGATAGATCCATCCATTGGAGAGACCCATGAAGGTGGAGCGGTCCACTTGAGGCTAAATCCGTCCATTTGAGGGACCCATGAAGCTGGAGCGGTCCACTAAAGGCCAAATCCGTCTATTTGAGGGACCCATGAAACTGGAGCGTTCCACTTGAGTCTAGATCTATCCTTGGCTCGCTAAAGAGGACCGCGTAGAGGACTGATGGAGAGGACCACTAGAGAGGACCGCAGAGAGGACCGTGGAGAGGACCACTGGAGAGGAACGCGGAGAGAACTGCAGAGAGGGGCTCGCTATTTCCGTCCGTGGTTCGACGGAGGAAGTCGGAGCTCGCCGGATCTCGTCGAAGATGAAAGCCCACTTGTTGTCGATGAGGCTTGCCGGAGTAGAGGGAGCTTGATGGACGAACTGGAGCAATCACGGCCGCTGCCACGGCGGAGGAAGTTGGAGCTCGCTTCTTCCGGGCCAAGGTTCGCCGGAGTGGACAATTGCTAGTGGTATGGCTCGCCGCTGGGTCGATGCTAGAGGGGCTGTGGTTTGCCGCTGGATCCCGCCGGAGGTGAAGCACGTTTGAGGGCTCGCCGATCTGGGAGGATGCTCACCGACCCTGGTGGAGGGTACTGCCGGCGGCCCTGTCGCTTGCTCGCTGCTCGCCGGAAAAATCCCCGCGGTCCGCGACTCGCCGGCGGTCCAGACTCTAGCTCGCTGCCGCTGCCTATAGCTCGCCGAAGGAAGGAGGAGGCTCGTTGGACCTGGTTGTGGACCGATGGAAGGAGTGGCTCGTCGGTGGAGGACTGACGGAAGGAGGGGCTCGCCGGAGAGGACCGGGAGTGGCTCGCTAGCGTGTTGGATCGGCTCGCCTCCAGGAAGGGAGGCTCGCCAGTGGCTCGCCGGTGCTCGTGCTCGCCAAAGGCCTGTCAGTGCTTGTCGCCGAATCTGTGAAGAAGACCACTCCTCCCTTTCCTATTCTTTTCTCCTTCTCTGACTTTTCAATTTTTTATTCTTCTTCTTGATTCTCACTTCGTATCCCTCCTCTTTTTTTTTGTTTTTTTACTTTCTCAATCCACTTTTTTTCTCTATTACGGACTCCGAGCACAAAAGCTTTTTGTGACGAGTCCCACGGGTGGCGCCAGTGATGGAAACCGCTTTTTCGGGGCGTCGACCCGATGAAATCGGTACTGGGTCGGCACCGCACCGAATAGCGAAATCCGGAAATTAAGTAAATAAATAAAGCGGAGAGAAAGTATTTATACGTGGAAACCCAAATCGGGAGAAAACCACGGGCCTTTTTAGGCGGTGCCATGCCAAAGGGGGAGGAACTTTTATTAATCTCAGGGGAGTTTACATATACATTATTGTAGGACCTTGGAGTCATTAATGGAGCTCCAAGCTAAAAGAAGAAGAAGAATGAAGAATATAGTAGTAGGAACTTGTAAGAATCTAGTCTTGGCCTCCCCCCTTCCGTCCTGCGTAGCCTTGTATTTAAAGGGGAGTACATGCATGCATCCCCAACAATGCCATGAGGTGGCCATGTCACCTCCATGTGCACATGTTTTGTATATGGGCTCCACGGAATATTATTATATCACCTCAAATATATTCTTCTGTACATATACCTCTGGTTCTGTCTTGAATAATTTATCTGATTTATATCTTGGGCCAGATAAAATTGGGCTTTCTTGCACTGTTCAAATAATATTGGATTAGGAAAAATCCCTAATCCATCACATAATATATTACTCCCTCCGTCCCAGAGTATTTGTCCACTTTCATTTTTACACACCATCCAATACACTTCTTTTATCCATTTTATCTTGTAATTTGTATATAAAAAAATATAGAAATTATATATTAATAATCTATATGTTAAGACAAATTAAACAAGATCACACATGACTGTATTTAGGCTTACACATTGAGAGAATTTGATGAGTCAAAGTATTTAGATGAATAGTTCCAAAAGTCAAAAGTGGACGAATACTACGAGACGGAGGGAGTAATATGTAGTAAAAAATGGAATAAAAAAGTCAATTGTTTTTTATTGAACCAAACGGGTTCATAACTTCATCCTTATCATATAATCCCTTCGTCCCGAAATATTTGTTACATTTTTATTACCGAGGTAAAATATTAAGTTTTTTCAATTCATTTTATTTACGTATTGGTGTAGAAATAAAAAATAAAACTTATATATCAAAAAGTTATATGAAAAATTCTTCAAAATAAGATGTGTTAATAATATTTTATTTTATTAAATAACTAATGAAAACGTAAAAATAATAAAAAATTCACGCGGGGTTACAAATATTTTGGAAAGAATGGAATATTAGCTTTTAAAAAACTGTATAGATTCTTTGGTGCACGACCAAATCAACCAAATATAGGAGACATGTGTGCCAATCCTATCGCATCACCAATCACCTTCAACCAACACAAACTTGTATTTAAGCAACACACATTGGCCATTAATTCCATTCAATTTAATTTAGTTAACTGCCAAATAATAATATATACACTCTATCTGTTCCCAAATTTATTTATTTATTTCATATAAAAAAAAAGCAATCACTTCAAATATGTCGAGCACTCAGTTTAATGCTGGCCAATCCCGTGGAGGAGCTCAGGTTTTTTATTTTTATTTTTATACTCCATCCGTCCCCAATTTGATTACAAATTGTGGGTTACGGAGTAAAATTTTCTATTTTTTGAAATCATTTTATTTACAAATTGGTATATCAATAAACTATAAAAATTACATATTAAAAAACTACGTCAAAAGTTCTACAAAACAAGAGGTGACAAGAATATTTTATTTTATCAAATACTTGATTAAATCGCGTAAACAAACAAAAGTTATCGAGAGGAGAGAAAAAGATTGTAATAAGGAGGGAGTATGTATATTCCGCCGGAAATAACCATAAAATTAGCGTTGTTGTGAATTGCAAATGCGTTGATGATTTGCAGGCCAAGACAGAGCAATTTGTGGATTCGGCAAAGAGCACGGCGGATTCTGCCGTGCACAAAGCTGAAAACGCCGCCGGAAATGCTCAGCAATCGGCCCAACAACGGAGGGAGGAGCAAGGCGGAGCCGCCGGATTCCTCCAACAGGTAAATCCTTGCGCGTCGATATATTTCAATTCTTTCGTTTTAAAACTGAGAAAAGTTCACCCTTTAGATCCAAATTGTTCGAGAATAACATTAAAAAGTATACTAAATATTCTTAAATTTTTCATAATTTGCACAGTTTATACCAGAATATTGAAAAATTTGAAAGTGCACCAAATACTCATGAAATCTATAGAAATTACACGGTTTATCCCAAAACATTTAAATAAATACGATAATTTTGGGAAATGTTACTTTGAAAAATTCACAAGGCCGGATGAATCATACTCGTAATTCCTGTGCTTGGGAGCAACGCACTCCCTATCTTGCATTTTAGGACCAATGGTGCAACATTTTCAATTTTTCATTGATATTTGATGCACTTTTTAATGTTCAGAAGTAAATCGTGCAATTTTCAAGAAATTCAAGAATAAACATTGCACTTTTTAATGTTCAAGATTAAACTATGCAATTCCCAAAGACTTCGGGGGGTAAACGCTGCACTTTTCTCCTTTAAAAATATTTACTATTTTTCTTTAACGATACTAAAAGATTGAATGGGATGGATTGTTTAGACGGGCGAGCAGGTGATCAATGCGGCTCAGGGAGCTATAGATGGGGTGAAGAACACACTCGGAATGGGCGATCAAAAGAAGTGAGATTACTTTGAGATCTCAATAAGATTAGTGGATCATTTTCTGATGATTTTTTTTTGTTTTATATTTTCCCATTTAATTGTAATAATTTGAAAAAAATGAAATAACGAATCATGTTTCATGGATCGATCAATGATGTAAGGAAATTGTATCATTTGAATATCGACTTATTTTGATTCTTTTTAATTGCAAATTGTAATGTTTTCATATTATACTCCATATTATAAATCCTTTAATATAATATTTGAGAGTTGATAGGCTAGAATGTTGATTTTAGAGTCCTCTTCTTCGCTTCTGGAAATCTTCTTTGCCGATAGGACTTTCGCGTGTATTCTTCACCAGAACTTCAACACCGAAGGGAAAGTGCCGCCTTACGAATAATTGGCGAGAGAATTCATGAACTAGGTTTGTTTTCAAAGTTCATATGCAATTTTGATTCAAATTGGGCATTTCGATTTTCCCAATTTTAATTCAATTTTTAGAGATTATTTTATTCCATCTTAGCATGTCGATTTCCCCAACTTTTATTCAATTTCTATAGATTCTCTGTTACCCCAGTTTTTTGGTAATTGTAGAAGGGAGAATATGTAATCACGAAAGACTCTACATCATGTTTTGGATTTTTAAATCCAATTCTTAGGGTTTTTCCTTATTGAATTTGTTAATTTCTAAAGGGGTTTTACAAATTACTACATGAGGGTTTTAGATTACTACTGGAATTTCTCTAGCTCAAAGGAACAACAACAACTCCTTGCCTCAGGCTCTCGGCTACCGTCAATCCTAGGGTGTTTAGATGCTATGACATTTTTATGGTTTATTCAGTTTTTTTTTTTTCAATTTTCTTCTCTGACCTTTGATAGTCTATTATATTCAAATATTAACTACATTTTTCAAGAATGTTTAATTAAATTCAAGAATGGTTAATTTGATGTTTAAAAGAATTCAGTTTATATTTGACAATCAATTTAGAAGAAGCAGATGATTTGAGTTTGTGACTCAGGTTATATTTGAGCATCTTTCACTTATAATATTCATTTTTGCATACATAACACTTAATGATGACAATGGTTTATATTTGCCATTTGAACTAGAGAAAATCAGTGTAGGTTTACCTTGCATATTTGAAGAAGGTAAGGTTATTAGCATCGGGGTATTATATTATTGTCTTACTTTTATAGATCAAAAACACACTTAATGCCTCAAATGATGTTTAATGAAGGTTTTTTTAAACTTTGATAAATTAACATGAAGTTGGATGTTAACCTACTTGGAGAGTATGTGAGGATGTTTAAAAGTTTCTTTGATAAACAGTCATTGGAACATGTTGTCGTTCTGATCCAATATGCTAAGGTCAAAATGTTCAAGGAATTATTTTACAAAATGTAATGTTTGGGACCTGTCTGCTCTTGAATCCAGAAATTGGACGAGGCACATGTTATTGGATGGTGAGTATTTTTTTAAATTTATGTTTGTCTTTTAGAATTTCTTTACTACACGTGTAGGTTCTGTATGAACTAGATAATTCATTTAATGACTTTGTATTATTGTATGGAGTATTTCTTTGTGTGGGCGTATAGTTGGAAGATCAAGTCATTGGAAGTAGGAGGTTGACGAGTTTATAGTTCGGCTTCCCATATCCAGTGTTTAGTGTTGGCAGGAAGACTCCATTGTCAAACAAGGTTCAAACTTTGAAGTATTACAGGTAGACTAACACTTCGAGCTGCTAAGAGGTAGGCCATGTGATTGAGTTCAATTATCTCAAAAGGTGATATTATATTGTTTGCAATGAGATTATGATACTTAGATGTTGGTTTTGATGATTATCCAAAAATGTTATTGTAGCATCAGATTTAACCCTTTTTGGCGTGGGAAGATGAGTACATAGTAGAAGAGGGGAGATGCTAGACCTAGATAATACTTTGTGAGTCAAGCACAGACAGGGGGAATCGACAACTGCAAAGCACAAGCTTAAAATTTTAAATAAGTTGGTTCACAAAGAGGTAAACATTAATATCATTGATTATGAAGTTCGTTATTTACCTCTCCCTAAACCCCACTCTATGAGACTTTAATGATTGATTTGAGTCATTTCCTTAATTTTTTTGTTGGAGCTAACCAAACTACATCATGATTTTGGGTGTGGGTTTTGGTGGGCAGGATGGTCGGTCAGTTTGTAAATCCAAGGTCTGACCCCTTTGAAGAAGAGGACAGCGTGAAGCTGCCAAGTTACAAGAGAGACAATGTTAATGAAGATGCTTTCGATGGAAATCAAGGATTATGGACCCGGATATGATGATTAAATCCTGTACTCAATCCATGGCTACATTGAACCAGCTCAAGTCATTTGCTACACGAGAACACATTTTTGACAAGATAGCATGGGGCGCCAGAGCTAGAATTTAAAAACCTAGCCCTTGGCTTTGTGATTTGATGGTGTGCTGTAATGGTACAACACTAGACAGAGGCCACGGATGACAGCGACGGTGGATAACCTACTAGCGAGCACCTAGAGCTGAACCATCGTGAATCTAACACCAAATCCAGTAAATTAACTGTCAACTAGAGCCGAACCATCTGAGAATTCAACGCTAAAACAGGTTTGTTATATGAACGCTCCTACAATTTTTTTTGTTTCCGATGCAACAACTCATGAAGATTTATGAAGAAGGGAGGATCCATGAATTCACAAGGAGACCAAAATAGAACAACTAAAATCTATGAATGTGAAAAAAAATAAAAAAAATGAGTTCTACATATTCAGATGGTTCCTATGTAGTGTATGCCACTGTTGAGGCGGTTAACAGTGGTGGGGATTGGTTTTATTTAGCTTGCAAGTGTAATAGAGCTGTGAGAGCAGATGGTACCATGTACTATTGCATGCACTGTGCATGTTGTGTTTTGAATGTCACACCAAGGTTTTTTTCCCTTTTCCTATATTCATCTTTCTGAACATGATTATTTAAAATTACTTAAAATGCTTAATCTGTTTTTGGTAGATATTTGATCAAGCTAGCAGTTAGGGATGATTCCAGAAAAACTATGTTTGTTTTATTTGACCAAGAAGCCTCCTCAATTTTAAATACCTCATGCTCCCAATTGCTTGAAAAGACAGATGCAGTATGTACTTTTAAATAAAATATTCTAAATGCATCTTTTAATAAGAGAAATATTTAATCATTCAAAGTCTGACATATTCTCTTTTACAACAATGGTAGGATTGAAGTACTGAAAATCCAGCGGAGTTTACGTTTTAATCGTAAATTCGGATTTATTGATTGTTGATTAAAACATAGTCACCCGTGCCTTATACCTTCGTATATTATATCTAATATTTCATAATTTAACTTTGTGATATAGACTGATGTGACGCTCGGGCTTTCGACTGGAGAGAAATTATCGTAGCATACCTTCTCCGTAGGAGAGGCATCATCGTGTGTAAAGGTGAGAACTCTTGGCTATTTAGTCACACACTTTAATAAAAAAAATGCATCTGTTATAAATTTGTATGTTTTTGTTGGTGAATCCGAGGGTGAAGCATGACTAAATCATTGCACTATTCAGTTTTGGTCTGTTTGAATATCGTTTAAGCAGAATACTGAAACTTAAGAAAACAAAAATGCATTTGACCATAGAGACATTGGTCACTGTTTTGTTTGAAGTTGTTAGTCTAGGATCCCGTTATTTGAATTGGAGAATGTCTCCATAAGGTTATGGTCAATTGTGCATTATTTCTACCCGTATGTGACCATAGCCTTGTGGTTAGAGTTGTATTATGAATGTTGGCATGTCTTTAGGTGAACAATTCGTGACTCTATAGTGATAGGGAAGAAGTGAAAATAGACTTTTGACAAGATACCATACCATTAGTATTAATAGTTTTAAACACAAAAACGCAAAGTTAATGTACAATGCCACCGTTAATCAACAATGAGGTCTTTTAAGACAATAATTCAAATATTTAGTAATTTCTGGAATGTTGAACATACATTACAAATCTGGGTTTTTAGTCTATCAAATAGAAAGACTGACAATGCTTGGTTATATTGCTTATGCTGTACTGACTGTCCATTTACCAGGCTTTTTAGTCTATCGATTAGAATGACTGGGTTTTTAGTAATTACAAAAGACTTGATTTAATTAGCTTTATGCTATACTGACTGTCCGTGAACAGGGATTTGCTAGATATTTAGACCATACCCATCCGTGCCACACTTTGCCATGAAGTTCTCTGAAGTAAATTTTGGTTTATCAATTATAATGACTGGCAGAGGATGTAATATGTTGGATGTAATATGCTTTGTGCTTAATGACTGTCCATGAACCTGAATTTGCTAGACATTGAGACCATACCCATTAATGCCATGATTATGGCGTTCAAAACTTTGGAACAAAACAGCCTATTGATGCCATACCCATGTTGAGACGGTCTATTCATGAGGAAAACAGCCTATTAGTGTGAAGGAATGTTAGGTATGAATCTGATTCCAGAGTATGCCTGCGCATCTAGGTTTATTTGTGGGTTATATTGCATTAGGATTTGGGTTATCAACTACAATGACTGACTGGCAATTTGGCATGAAATTTTGTGTATTCAACTTTGCTCTATCTATTACAATGACTGACAGATGATTAAATGTGTTGGATTTGATATGCTTTATGCTAGACTGACTATTCATGAACCCCGCTTTGCTAGACATTGAGACCATACCCTTTAATGCCAGAATCAAAGGCAGTGAAGACTTCAGGAACAAGACAGCCTGTTATGCCATACCCATGTTGAGACCATACCAATATTCAGTAAGAAAACAGCCTATTAGTTGAAAGAATGGCAGTTATGAATCTGATTCCAGAGTATGCCTGCACATCTAGGTTTATTTGTAGGTTATATTGCATTAGGATTTGGGTTATCAACTACAATGACTGACTGGCGATTTGGTTGTTTTGATTTAATATGTTTTATGGGATACAGACTATCCATCGTAACAAATGGGTAGACACATAGACAATAGATGTCAATGCAAGACTTACCGTGGTGAAGACCTTTTGAACAAAAAAGCCGGTTGAAACCATACCCAAATTGAGACCATACCCGTACCCATATTCAGGTTTGAACAACACTAATGACGTAATAGTGTTTGTTTGTTTTAGATACAAGTGAGTTTTAATATGTAATTCATCGAACAGTAAGAATTAAAAGAAAAGCCTAGAATCAGGTACCTCACCGAATTGTTTAGAAGAAACTTGCCTATTGTTGGAGACTTCAGGTACAATTGTAGATGAACAAAATGAGCCTGGAACAAAACAGACAGGAATGAATCAACATATTGTTTCACACTTTCACAGCAACACTTATTCTTGATTAAACTTCATAAACGTTTTTAAACTTTGTCATGTAGAATTTGATTGAAGCTTTTGGAGAATCTAAGGATAATCGCTTGGAACAAGATGTGGATGTTATCACCGAGACTACTATCAACAAAAGAATGAAAGACGTGGAACATTATCATGTAGGTGGGGATGAGTCGAGCAAGAAGATGAAGAAAATCAAAATAGAGAAAGACTAAAAACTAGATATTTTATTTGAGAGTTTCAACGGATCCTATCTTGATTTGATAAGTTTTTATTTAAGATTGACCGCTAGACAAACTATGATTTATAAGTGTTTGGTTTTTATGATTTACTTTATAATTTAAACGCGTTTAAAGACTTTGAGGCTTCCATTCCAGCCACTTATATCCATATACTGCATCATACAAGTTTATTTTTTCTGTATGTCTAAAATGACACCAGTGCTACTGGTGTCATTTTGCTTACACCAGTTTGTTTGGGGTACCTACGGTGCTCCGTTTGTAAAAACGACGATTCCTACCCCTCTTAACCCTCCCCCTAAACTCCCCACCCCCAGCCCCATCCTCCCGCCCCCTCTCTACCCTGGCAGTACATTGCCTGGCAGTGTATTGCCAGGGTAGGGAGGGGGCGGGAGGGGGGGCAAGGGTGGGGCTGGGGTGGGGGGTTTAGGGGGAGGATTAGGTGGGTAGGAATCGTCGTTTTTACAAACGGAGAACCGCAGGTACCCCAAACGAACTGGTGTAAGCAACTGGTGTATAAGTAACTGGTGTCATTTTAGACGCTCCCTTATTTTTTAATTCAAAACTTATTATTCTTATTCCTTTATATTTCGCTCTACTTCGTGACTTCAATGATTATGTAAGTAAAAGATTTCATACTTCTCATTTTTTTTCAATTTTGGATTTATAAAAAAGGATATTAGTTTAATCAATATTAATTACAATGTAAAATTATAATCCATAAAAAATCTTTAAAATAGACACAAAATATTATTAAACTAAGCTAAGAGAATGTAGATCTCTTTAACATGTTATAAATTCGTTTACACTTAAAACAACTCCTATTAAACTTGATCCAAAATTGGATAATAAATAGCTAAAAACATTTATAAATATGCTCCTGATTATTATTTTTGAATATAATCTTATTTAGTCACGTATTTATTGTAATGTACTAATCAATTGCTAAAGAGGATACTAAATATTATTTTGGCTATTTTTTTAACTTCTAATTTCTTTATTCTCATTTCTAAAAGTGATGGACAATCTGACTAATATGAATCCCGATTGAAAATTTAATTAGCAAGGTTAAATTAAACTCATATTACTTAGATCCCTAAATTCGGTGGCCACGAACCCTTTTTAACAATTGATAATATTAAACAGTTTTTCACATATAAAAGATTAGCCACATGAGTTGTATAAGATTTTTAAGGTAAACAATATATTTCAACCTCCGTGTTTGAAAAATAAGTGAGGTATATATTTTCCCCATTCTATATATTGTTTTTTTTTAAAATATAAAGAATTATATATAGTGAAATGTTGTAATAATTTGATGTAATAAAAAATTTTCTTCATGTGAATTTTTTTTCTTTATAACTAAATACATTGATTCCATTATTGAAAATTAAAGTATTACACAGTTGGCAATAAAATGAAACTACTGTACTAATTTCATCCATGAAAAAATGTCTCAATTTAAAATATTTAACATCAACAATGTTTAACTCTAGACGTATAATTGAATAAAAGTGTAAAATGAAAAAAATGATGCTTAGATATAGGGTATTTTCATGTTCTTTTTTATCTAAGGGAGTAATAAATAATAAAAATATTTTTGAGCATCTATAGTGGAAAATAGATCTCCTTATTAAAAAATTAGGGGAACACATTTCAATTGCAAAGTACAGAGTAATTTTTAGGAAAAATATCTCAAATATAAATGAACAAATTAGTCATGTTTTCAAGATAAGAATACTTTTGGAAAAAAACTTATTACAAAAATGATTTTTGCAAAAAATCTTGAAATTCATTTAAGCCAGGAGTTTAGAGGACTATTTGAGGAATATTCTTCATAAATTAATGTATATTGATGAAATAACTTATAATTGAACACTTAATAAAGGAAAATTGCTTATTATTTACTTATATTTATGAAGTCTTAACAGACAAAATAAATTATACGAAGTTAAGATGATGAATTAATAATATAAATTTTATTTGGTAATGTGAATCTACAATGACCTCTTTTAATAAGTACAAATACTTTTTTTCCCAATATATGTAATGTTTTGAAAAAAAATTAGAAAGACGTATATATAATAAAATGTTGTCATAACTTGATGTAATTTAAATTATTATTCATACAACCCCTACTTTATATCATAACTAAACATATTTTTCCCATGATTGACAATCAGAGTATTGCATAGCATGCAATAGAATGAAACTATTGTACTAATTTCATCCATGAAAAATGTCTTAAATTAAACTATTTACCAAATGAAATTATTTCTCTTAGACGTATAATTAATAAAAGTGTAAGATAAAAAATGATACTTAAATAGAGTTTATTTCCGCTATCTTTTTTTTTTTTGAAATTATTAATAAGTACTCAATTTTTTTGTACTTATAGTGGAAAATAAATCTCATTCATAAAAAAATCCGGAAAACACGAGATCAAATATAAAAGAGTAAGTAGGAAACATATCTCAAATATAATGGAATGCATTAGTCATGTTTTCATGATAAAATAACTTTTGGAAAATACCTTATTACAAAAAATGAATTTGGTACCGTCAGATCCTAGATTACCGTTTAAGTTTAAAAGAAGACAATTTCCAATATCTTTATGTTTTGGCATGACAATCAATAAGAGTCAAGGCCAAACATTATCATTTGTTGGATTATTCTTGACCAAATCGATATTCACTCACGGTCAACTTTATGTTGCAGTTTCACGAGTGAAAACTAAGAAAGGATTAAAAGTGTTGGTTTTAGATGACAATGGTAACCCATGCAATTGCACGAAAAATGTGGTTTACCCTGAAGTTTTCCAAAAAATTTGAATTTAATTGATACGTTTATATGTTCTTTTCAATTTTTTATATACATAAATTTAAGTTAGCATACTGTGTTTATGTCGTATCTAACATTCTATATTATATTTACATTTATTTTTTTATTATTTACTTAAAACAAAAAATTACCAGATTTAAAAATAACATGCGTTCGACCCCGTGCGTTGCACGGGTTAAATACTAGTGATAATAAAGTTTAATGTACACCAAGATTTGTACCCATTTATTCAAAGGAACACACATAAGCAAAAATTGTCAGAGCATCACAAATACCTATACAACTGTTTATACACGTCACACTCCTGCCTTAAAATTGGTGGAAGAGGTAAATTGCGAGATGTGTCTCAATTAGTTAGTGATAACAAATGTGAGTGTAATGGTAAGAAAAAGCAAATATAGCAAGAGATGGGGATTTGTGGAGACCATTCCTCCCCATATATCAACTTTACAATTTTTTTTACTAATTCATCCACCATTAATAGATAGAGCCATGTTAATTTGAAATCACCACAATTGATATCACGGAATGCAAGTATACTTAATTTGTACATATATAGAGAATAATATCTATAAACACATGTACCATTCGTGTGTAAATTTACCGTTCGCTTTGCCGAGTTTGCAGTAGGTTTGCAATGGATAAGGTTGAGTTTTGAAGTTTTGAATTTACGATGCATTCTCTATATGAACCGTGCTTCTTGTACCCTATTTGGTGTACACGAAATTGTAAACATAATGCTTTGTAGTTTGCACCAATATGACGAAACAGTAACAACCATGCTATATTTACACTAAGAAATATGTTCAAAGTTACATAAAATATATATACATAACATTTTGATGGTTCATACTAACATAAACTGCTGGTGCGATTAACAAAATTTGTACTAACATTTTGTGCTACATGAATCACCACCCTAAAATAAAATTGACTCAAAATGAAGGTGTACACTACACGCTTGTGATGTACAAATTAGGGTAGCTAGACATATTTTAAAAGAAATCACCATAAATAGCTTAGAAGGAATCACCAAAATAAGAGTTCATGTTTTTATTTCTTAAATAGGAGTTTGCATTGTAGTAAAATGTGGCACTGTACATAGGTATTTTTTGAAATGTACATGGTCGTGTTTGACAATGTAAATGTATTTTAACTTATATTCCGA
Source organism: Cuscuta campestris (assembly GCA_900332095.2). NCBI lineage: Eukaryota > Viridiplantae > Streptophyta > Magnoliopsida > Solanales > Convolvulaceae > Cuscuta > Cuscuta campestris. The sequence continues at coordinate 370,766 of OOIL02000283.1, read as the reverse complement.
GAATAATAATATGAAACTCCAATTTTGATAGATGTTTAAAGTTTTAGGCCCCGTTCCGTTCAACTTATTTTTTCTTATTTTTTCTTATTCTTATTAAAATCAGATCAGATCAGATCAGATCCAATCAGATCACATCAGATCAGATCAGATTCAATCAGATCAGATCAGATCCAATCAGATCAGATCCAATCAGATCAGATCAGATCCAATCAGATCAGATCAAGACTTATTAAAATCAGATCCCATCAAGAATTATTATTAATATTATTATTACACTTATTATTATTATTATTCTTATTATTATTATTATTATTATCATTATTATTATTATTATTATTATTATTATTATTATTGTTGTTGTTGTTGTTGTTGTTGTTGTTGTTCTTAAAAATGAAAAAGAATAAACTTTAGAAATAGGTTAAATAGAAAACCGAGAAAGTAATCCTTAATTATTAGACGTTGGAAAAATTATTTTTAAAATACATTGACAATGTCAATCTAATTCTACTTTTAAAATATATTTTTATTACTACTTGTAATTTGAGTTTCTAAACTTTTGATCTTTTATAAGGGTGATATATTTTAATAAAAATACTATCTCTTCTATATATTGATTATCTAAATTTAATTACTTTTTAATGTATATCTAAATTAAATATTTATTCTAATGTATAATTCTAATTTTACAAAAAAAATACTCCCTCCGTCCCCAATTTGATTACAAATTGCGGGTTACGGAGTAAAATTTCTTATTTTTTGAATTCATTTTATTTACAAATTGGTATATCAATAAGGTATAAAAATTATAGATTAAAAAACTACGCCAAAAGTTCTACGAAACAAGAGATGACAAGAATATTTTATTTTATCAAATACTTAATGAAATCGTGTAAACAAACAAAAACTATCGAGAGGGGAGAAAAAAAATTGTAATCCATTTAGGGACGGAGGGAGTAATCATAAAATAAAAAATATTATTACATTATAATATGAATGATTATTCTAATATATGAATTAACTATTTTTATTTTATTGAAAAATAATCATTAAATAAAAAAATATTGATTATATTATAATATGAATTATCATTATAATTTTCAAACGTTATTAAAAAGTCAAATTAAATTATTGATTTGAAATTTTAAATTAAACCATAATTAATCAGATCAGATCCAATCAGATCAGATTCAATTAGATCAGATCAGATCAGATCAGATCCAATCAGATCAGACCAGATCAGATCAAATCCAATCAGATCAGATCAGATCAGATGCAATCAGATCAGATCAGATCAGACCAGACAAGATCAGAACTTATTAGAATCAGATCATATCAGAAAAAATAAGTTGAACGGAACGGAGCCTTAGTCTTATTTTAGTTTTTTCCCGTAGTTTAATCTATACAATAATACTCTCTTCATCCCTAAAAGATTGCCACAATTTGACTTTTTGGTTAAACTGTGACATCCTTTGACCACAAACTTATTATTATTTAAAATAAATAAATATAAAATTTTGATATTTCATTATTATATTTTAAAATAATTCAATTTTACTAAATTTTCATCAAAACTAAATATATATTCCATATTTTTTTCATAATTCAAGTCAAATAATGTTACAATTTGATCAAAAAAATCAAATTGTATCCCTCAATGGTGATGTAACACACTACCAAAAAATTTGGATGGGTGTGTCTCGGAGCAAAAAGTACAACTTAGGCTCCGTTCCGTTCAACTTATTTTTTTTGATCTGATCTGATTCTAATAAGTTCTAATCTGATCTGGTCTGATCTAATCTGATCTGATCTGATCTGATTGGATCTGATTTGATCTGATCTGATCTGATTGGATCTGATCTGATTTGATTGGATCTGATCTGATCTGATTGGATCTGATCTGATCTGATTGAATCTGATCTGATATGATCTGATCCGATTAATTATGATTTAATTTAAAATTTTAAATCAAAAATTTAATTTAACTTTATAATAACGTTTGAAAATTGCAATGTTAATTCAGATTATAATATAATCAACATTTTTTATTTAATGATTATTTTTTAATAAAATAAAAATAGTCAATTCATATATTAGAATAATCATTCATATTGTAATGTAAGAATATTTTTATTTTATGATTATTTTTTTGTAAAATTAGAATTATACATTAGAATAAATATTTAATTTAGATATACATTAAAAAATAATTAAATTTAGATAATCAATAAATAGAAGAGATAATATTTTTATTAAAATATCTCATCCTTATAAAAGATCAAAAGTTTAGAAACTCAAATTACAAGTAGCAATAAAAATATATTTTACAAGTAAAATTAGATTAACATTGTAATAATGATGATGGTGATAATGATGATGATGATGATATAATAATAATAATAATAATAATAATAATAATAATAATAATAATTTTTGATGAGATCTGATTTTAATAAGTCTTGATCTAATCTGATCGGATTTGATCTGATCTGTAATAATGATGATGGTGATAATGATGATGATGATGATGATAATAATAATAATAATAATAATAATAATAATAATAATAATAATAATAATAATAAGTTGAACGGGAGTCTCTGCGCGACTCATCGCCGGTAATGAACCCGTCACCTCGTCTCTGTATCCATGGCCACTCTCCAAGCCCACTCCTCAAAGCATCTCATCTTCCCCGTCTCTTCTCCTCCAAGATTACTCCATTTCAGAAACCCTTTCACTCTCTCCTTTTCCCGGGAGCTCTTATTTCCCCGGAAAATCGCCGGGGTTCGGAGGGGTTCAAGCTTGCTAGTTAAAGGCTCTCACAGAGACGACGAATCTCTTTCTACTATTGAAAAGGAGAAGGAGAACGAGAGGCCTCTGTTCGATATCAATTTGGCTGTCATTCTTGCTGGTTTCGCATTCGAAGCCTACACTAGCCCTCCTGTTAAGTATTGTGAATATGTCCCGCTTTATTTCTTGCAATTTCTTCTTCTGTTTATCTGATAGTGTAGATTTCTAGGATGAAAGGAGGATATATACATCTGGTTAAAAAGCGGGTTTTGAATTGTGGATTCTTCCCCTAGTTTTTTGGAGGAAGTAATAGCACATCAGGACAAGACTGTATTATTTCTTCCAATTTTGTCGGTTTATCTCATTCTTTAGAATTTAAGGTGAATAGAAGAGAGAAACAATTGGTAATTGAGAAAAAAAGAGATTTTTAGTCATGGGTTCTTCCTCTAGTTTTGGTAGGAATGAGGGCACATCAGGATAAGAGTTCTTGCCTTTGTTTCCATCGCCCAAATTTATGTATAAATCACGAGTGACTCTGAGTTCAATGGATACTGATTAGCGAAGTGGTGTGGTACTGCAGTTCATTGAATTTGAGGATGAATATGTATAATGTATAGGCTGGCATTATTCATAAGAAGATGAGTTCTTTGATCAATTCATTAGTTTCTTACTCCATAGTCATGCCATGGATTCTAACATTGAGGATGTGGGTCCTGTGGTTCTTGAGTTGGTGGTGATGAAACATTGTTATTCTGATCAGCGAGATGCTGGAAAACATGAAGTGGATGCGGCAAATTGCGAAACTGTATTTCTTTCAGAGTATGTTGGACCTTTTACTCTTGAGCAATGATTTTATGTAGGAAGCGTAATCCTGCTCCATGAATTCCCTTGATAGTGATATTTCTTTTCTTGTTTTTGGATAGACTTTATAAGATGACATGTAAGTAGAGTCATTGTTCACAAATACAATTTTATCAAAACTTCAACGGCTGCCTACTTATATTGATGTATGTGTGTGTACTTTGTCCTCAGAATAATATTAAGATTTGTATAGAAAAACTGATGTTCATAATAAATGAAATAGGATCACATTTCAGATTTAGATACATAAGCAGTACTGCAGTAGTAATGAATTATACACTTATCAATAGGCGCATGAGAGGGTACCACATCTTTAGTTTCAAAGCTTGAGAGACTATGAAATACCAAAAGGTTGCAATGTTATACTCAGTATAAATGTGTTTGTGAGCACTAGCTTCTTCCAAAATTCAATTATATAAAGCTCATAGAAAAGAAAAAATAGTTAGAAGTAAACATCTATCTTCATATCCTACGATATAATGTTGTATGATTGTAGTTCATTCGGACACAAGTACACTAACACTTCAGTGAAATGTTTGTAACATTTTCCTTTCAAATGACTGCTAAATTTCATTTCACATTTTGCTTTTCAGATCATTTTTGCGTGAAATTTATGATGGTCAGCTCTTCATCAAGCTGAATAGAGGTTTTGATCTTCCTGCCATGGATCCATGGGTAAGGTTCTTCTTTAGTGAACTCTAGGTCGGTACTTAGTTTGATGCTATGTGAAGTCTGGTTGTTTTTCTTGTTGGACCACTGCTTTTTGAATATGTCTACATTGACGTTCGTTTGATCATTTTCAACAAAATGTTAAGTGTTTTCTTACGATATATATGCTTTTCCTGTTTGAGGTTTTAAGGGTACAAGTGATCCGTATGTGGTCATTCAGTTGGATAGCCAGGTTGTCAGAAGCAAGGTTAAATGGGGGTAAGTCCTCTTCTCCATTCAAAGCATCATTTTGTCTACCCCAAAAGGAATCACATTTGATTAAGCGATTTTTTTCACCCAAACAAGTATGATACATTGTGTAAATCCAACAAATGAATTTTTAAGTATAAGATTCATGAATGTTAACAACGGTACCTTACTGAAAAATGTAAAAGATGCAGATTGACCAATTTAGGCGGAAGTAGTATTTATCATGTCACAGAGATGAGAAACTGTTATTATCTTGCTTACCAACATTTGTTTAAATTTCAAAACAATGCAATTCGTTATTTGATAATACTAAAGCTGTTATAATCAAAACTGTTATTATCAAACGGTTATTATCTTGTTTTCAGTTACCAAAGCCCTCTTTTCTTTGCCCTCTCCATTTTCTTGCAGCCAAACCGAAGAAAATATCTAGAAATTTGTGTTTTCTCACTCTTTTCCTTTCTCTTCATTTTTTCTCACTATCCAAACAGCCTGTAATGGATTTGAGTTCACTAAATCCTAGTTTTGCAAACTCTGTCGAAGCACTACACTAGTTTGGCAAACAACCCTTACTGATAGGTTTCTCCCAAAATTTCACATTTATAATGAAGATTTCTATGACTATCTTCTACCCTTTCTCAAAAGGATTTGAAAGGCTATATTTGAACCTTTACCCACTATGAGTACCTGTGGAGGCACTAAGGTACCAAAACTGTTGAAAAGATACATAAGAAAAAGCTTGATTCTAACAGGTTTTTGCCAAAACAATTCCTTTGAGTTTAAAACCTTTTGGGCATTTGGAAAGGTGTAAGAATTGGTTTTAACCTTGGGATATGTGAGTGAATTGAGCTTGTGAATACAGTTATATAAAACATATATGTTACAATATTTCTACCTATATTTTACGCTAGTTCGGCATGCAACACTATAACTTTGCTCTTGAAAACCAATGCGTTAGTGGATTCAGGTTGTACCTGAAATGGTCAATGAACATTAGCTCTTATATTGTTTGCTAGCATCAAACCAAATGGGTTTAGCAAACCAAGACTAACATGGACAAACAAAATTAGTATGTGCTTCTATCTATACAATATAAGTACCCTCAACAATCTCCAGAGTTTTAATTCTATTAAGGAAATTGGAGCAGGACCAGAGAACCAATTTGGAATGAGGAGTTTACTTTAAATATCAAACAGCCACCCGTTAATGATCTTCAGGTTTGCCTTAGATAGTGAAATTTCATATGTATCCATTAACTTTTCATGCTTGCTGATTAAGAATTGTCTGGAATTATTTTAATTTATAATTTTTTGATGCACTTGTTTTTTGAGTAAGCTGCTTAATGATTAGTCTTAGCAAACAGACCCATTAGGAAGTGTAATCTTGTACACTTTTGATCGACAAAAGTATTGCCAACAAAAATCTTTAAAAGAATATCAATCCTGGTACATATATGCTTCAGCAGGCAATAAATGACATCTTAACTTTAACACTACTGTGTTTTTCTAATTTACTAGTTGAACTTCAAATAAAGTGTTTGAAGAACATAAATTTGATTTCTGTCTTTGACTCATATTTTATTTGATCTAATGCATTGTCAGCTCGCAGCTTGGGATGCTAACCTTGTGACTCCACATAAGCGCATGGGCAATGCAGCAGTTAATTTGGAAAGCCTTTGTGATGGTATGATCTCAACTAAATGCTAATCCAGTTATGGGTCTCTCATAATATATGGAAACTCCTCATACATCATTACATCAGCACATTTTTTAAACAGTTGGTTCTTGTTATAAATATGTAGAAGACAGTTGAAATTGTGTGTGTGTGTGTGTGTGTGTGTGTGTATTATCATTTCAATTTACAAAGTAATATTTTTTAGGAAACATGCATGAAGTGCTGGTTGAGTTGCAGGGGATGGGCAGTGGTGGAAAGCTACAGATAGAGGTATGTCAATAGACTGATCTAATGCTCCACTTGACACATATTGAAGATGCACCCGATTTCTTTTCTCTATAGTCTTCATATATATTCAACTTGTAAATAATTAAGATTCCCCATTTTTTGAAGAATGTTTTATAATATCGGCCCGGTTCCATGGCCACTGGATTCCAGTGGCCACGGAAGCCACTGCCCCCCTACGGAGCTCCGTTCGTAAAATTGATGATTCCTACCCCCTAACCCCCGGTAAACCCCCCCGCCAAGTCCCGACCCAAACTCATCCCCCACCTACGTCAATTGCACCGCGTAAGCATAATTGACCTTAAAGTCAAAACTTTTGACTTTATGCTTACGCGGTGCAATTGACGTAGGTGGGGGGATGAGTTTGGGTCGGGACTTGGCGGGGGGGGGGGTTTACCGGGGGGGTTAGGGGGGTAGGAATCATCAATTTTACGAACGGAGCTCCGTAGGGGGGCAGTGGCTTCCGTGGCCACTGGAATCCAGTGGCCATGGAACCGGGCCGTTATAATATACCCCCTTCATCCCCAAATATTTGTCATTTTAGCCAAAAATTTTTCCCAAAATAATATATAATTTTTTTTGGAATTCAATGCGAATTTTCAAATAATCTTCCAAAGTTGCCCGCATATACTAGTATTTTTTAATTTTTATTAAATGCTTTTGTATCTTGAAGTAGGGGTAAGGTCTGCGTACACACACATTCAACTGTGTTGTTGCTTTTGTATCCTGAAAATCAGGGAAAAGTTAATACATAGATGAGTCATCGTATATGCCTCCGATTTCTCATCTGAAATGACAATTTTGGGAGAAGAGGGAGTATCTATATGGAACATTTTGGTAACATTCTTTTTCATCATATTGCTATAGCATATTAAGAGCTTGTTCTCTTTGTCCGATCTGATTTTATTAAATGGTGATCTGATTAAAGTTATATTTGAAATTGTTTCTGATCTGATTTGATTCCAATATGAATAAGTAATAAGAATAAGTTGAAAAGAACAAGCTCTAAGTTTCTAGACTTTCTTACACACATAATACAATAATAGTCTGGATAGGAAGAACTCAAAAGCAGATGCCTTGAATCAAGGCCCGTGACTAAATCTTCAATGATGCACCAAACAACAATATCTTTCTCTTTAGCCTTTGGCTTTGCAAGCTATCTCCGTGGTAAAACCTTCTTGATGTAACAGCCACAGAGTCTATATATTTTTAAATTTCTGTTCTGATATTTGGTTGCAAATCCTATTACCATACAAGTGATACCACTTGACTTGTTATTATATCTAGTTATTTTATGGGTCTTTTTTGCGTGTGTACTCTCACTTAGCATATGAAACATTTCAGATTAAGTACAAGAGTTTTGATAAAGTTGAAGAGAGAAAGTGGTGGCACATTCCAATAATTACAGAACTTCTTGAGAAGAATGGTCTTGAATCTGCACTGAAGACAGTTCTTGGCACAGAGATGGTGCAAGCACGTCAGTTTGTACATTTTGCTTTTCCACGGCTTAAGTGGACTGATCAAAGTAATGACACTGGAATTTGGAAGGATCAGGCTTCAAATGAAACTGAAGCAATAGGAAAACATAGTGATCATTCAGGAGATTTNGATAAACATTTTTGGAAAAACATTGCTGATATTGTGAATCATAATGTTGTCCAGAGAATTGGTTTTCCTGCTTTTGATAAAATAAGGTGGGATGAATTTGACTTGTTAAATAAGATTGGGTTGCAGTCTCAACAAGTTGCAGTCGCCAGTTATATTGAATCTGGACTTGCTACTCCTGAAAAGCAGGAAAGGTTGGTACCACAAATAATGAACACAATTCAATCATCATTGCCAGATATTAAGAAGGCGACAAGAGATTTGCTACAGCAGACTGATTCCATTCTGGGTGCTCTTATGGTTCTAAACACAACAGTTTTCAAGTCAAACAAAGGGGTAGAACTTATTGGAAGCGGCAACACAAAAAAAGATTCAACACCTGAAATAAAAAGTGACGTTCATGGATACCCAATACATAATGCAGCAATCTTAAATGAAACGAAAACCGAGGAAATGAGGGAACTATTTACAAGAGCAGAAACTGCTATGGAGGCTTGGGCAATGCTAGCCACATCTTTGGGGCACCCGACTTTTATTAAATCTGAATTTGATAAGATATGCTTCTTAGATAACTCATCTACTGACACTCAGGCAACTCTCTTGTTATTCTAAATTAGTGCTTCCTTTGTCCAAGAGTGTATCATGTGTTTGTCTTAGACATGGTTTTATATAAAACAATTTCCATATCTACCTCTGAAAAGAAAAGAGAATTGGATCTCACCAAGTCTTGTAGGATAGATTCAAAGAAAAACAAAAAACTGGTGGTGTTCAAATTTGGGAAAGTAAACATTGATTTGGGATGTAGTAAAACAGTAATGAAAGATCGAACAAAATGAGGTGTAGGGACTCTTTTTCTTTTGGTATAAAACTTTTTTTAGAGGTGAATGGACATCTAATCACATACTGTATAGATCTGCAGGTTGCACTTTGGCGAGATCAATCACGGAAAAGATTAGTTGTTGCTTTCAGAGGAACAGAACAAGTAGGTTCACATACATACTAATCCTTGATTAACAATTTAACATATCTCAGGTTTATACTTTAGAGCACTTGCTTGTCACCTTTTCCAGGCTAGATGGAAAGATCTGCGGACAGATTTAATGTTGGTTCCAACAGGGTAAATCTCTCAATATAAAAGATGATTTTTTGTCTCATATTACTAATTTTAGTCACTTTGATTTGCATGGGCTAATAATATCTGCTGGTTGTACTGTCAAATTTGATTCAGTTCTAATTCAGAAAAAGTTTTTCAAAGCAACTTTAGCACAGTTAGGTCTCGGTATGTCACCTTATTGAAGGGAAAGCAAATAGATGGAAAACAACATTTTCTATTAGATAACCCAGTTAGAACTATACAATACTTTATGAGTCAAAACATGTTATTATTGGAAATATTAAATATATTTATCCTTCTGGATTTATTGTTCTGTTACTAATGATATTTTCTAGCTATTGGAGTTTGCATATTGAACTTGGGACCTGGATTATAAATGACCTGTGTGTGTGTGTGTGCATTTTAAAGAGTCAACCAACTTAAAAATATCTGTGTGGGTTGTGCACTTGGTTTGCTAAGGACATACTTATTTAAAGGCCAGAGCAGTGCTGTACACGTTATGTTTAACACTAGCAATGACACTATTGTTACAAAAATAATACTCTGTGATAAAGATTTCCTTCTTTTTTCTGTAGTAGGGTGTGTGTGTTATAGATGGATAACTGAGCTCATTATCTGCTTCTACTTTTGGCTCTATCTTAATTCTGTAGGCTAAATCCTGAAAGGATAGGAGGTGACTTCAAGCAGGAAGTTCAGGTATAAATAATTTTGGAGTTTTAGCACACTACATATTTTTGAAATGGGAGTTTTTCCCACAACATGTATACTTGTGAAATACATTAGGGAGCTTACCTATAAATGCAACAACAACAAACTGAGTATCTTACCAGGATCAGGTTTATTTAGCTAATAAACATAAAGCTTCTGTGAAAAGTCTCATGCTAATTCATTTACCCCATGGAGAAGAAGATGAATAGTGAGATAAGTAGGTTATAGTTTGGGGAGATTGGGGATGATAAAGGAAATTGTCTTTTCTGCACTTGAAAATTTTGCATATGCCGATGCCATTCCCCATCCACATAAAACGAATTGACTAATTGTTGGTTGAATTTATCCTCCCCATATCCCAGTGGTAAGATTCCACTGTGTTGTTGCTGTTGATTGAATTTAGATTGTATTTTTCCATAACACACTAACACTCTCTTATTCCCAAAATATTAGTAATAGTTTGACTTCACAGTGTTTAAGAAAATTGTAATTGTTGAAAAGTAAAAAGTGGATGGTAGAATGTTTAGAAGAAAGAGGAGTTAATGTCACACACATATTCTTTATTCTATTGGAAAAGTGTAAAGAAGCATGACAATTATTTTAAGACAACCCAAAAAAGAAAGTGTGAAGAGTGTTTTGGGATGGAGACGGTTTATTTTTCAAATTGGAAAATTATGGACAAGATTAACATAGTCATAGCCTCACGGGCCAGGCTTGATTAAGACACGACTAGCTCTAGTGCAAAGCAGTGGATTGTGTTCTGGCCTGTGTTTCTAGATATGGGACGCAGATTTACAGAGACCAGTTCATCTGTTCAAATCATTTTTATGTGCACTTGAGAGCATACAAGTATCCAATGCGGTAAATATCTTATGCAGATGCGTCAAGTATTAAAAGTAGGGGTGCATGATACGTTTTCACACAGGTGAAATAATGGAAATGAATAAATTTAAGAATGCATTGTGTTTTATTCGTGGTAAGAATTTAAGATTGTCTTATAGAGTTATAGGCTATATATGCTCGTATGTGAGTACACAATCTACTGAATTGCATCACAGGCTATCGTTGTGTCTCTAGCAAGGGTTTCAGTTATACGGGGTGCTTATTTATTATCATCAATACAGCATTCTGTTTCTCCCTTCATGTTGTTTCATAAATTATGTTACCAGAGCAAGATCAATTTGGTCTTAAGACCCTTTGATTTTTACTACTCCTGATCTCGTTGGTATCGGTGATTTTCATTTGCCAATTTGTGTTGAAGCTTATATCTACTTATTCTTCATTTTCAAATCTACCCTTTTAGCTCATTAGTCTCTAACTTTCCGTTCCTTCACCACTCTTAAACTTCACAACAGGAAAGGAAGTCATCGTATTCACATTAAAATGAGCAATTTAAATAGACACAAGATGAAAGGCAAATGTAATCTGTTAGGATGTACTCTCTGTTTGAACCACTGCATGGTTGTCGTCTGGATTCTTTGACATCCTTCACTGGTGAACATTGTGAATGAATGAATCAGCTATGGACGTACTGACTTTTCTTCACATGTTATCAACTTCATGCTCCCATCTTCTAGGACTTGTGGGAGTAGCATAGAGATGTGATTGGTGAAGAAATGGAGGGTATGTTTGAAACTGTGAAGTTAAATTTTTTCATTTAGTTTTAATTAAACAGTCTAAATACTAACCTGTATCTTAATAGTTCAGTAATCTGGGAATTAAGGAGAAATTGCAGGTAAAGGCTCAACTTTCACAGAAGTACTCTTACTTTTATTTCATCAAGTGTAATCTTATCGGTGGAAGGTGTATCTTCTCACTACATAATTTGAAAGTCGTGGATTAAAAATGTAGAATTGGAATGATTAGGTTGGGATTTATGAATTATATCAGGATAACTTTGGAACCGAGGTGCAATCTTTGGTTTATTTAGATTTTATCTTGTGAGACTTAAGAATGTCTTTTTAGGGAAGTCTTTGAAGGTGGGCTTTAATGTTATTTTATTTGTTCTCGAAAAGGGAAGGGCATGTAAATGGTCCCTTTGGGATGTGGAACACCTTTGCGTTGATACCACATGATATACCTGAACCTTGGGTCTTAATGTCTTATCAAGTACTCCCTCCGTCCCCCTGTATTTGTCCACATTTGACTTTTGGAACTGTTCATCTAAACACTTTGACTCATCAAATTCTCTCAATGTGTAAGCCTAAATATAGTCATGTGTGATCTTGTTTGATTTGTCTTAACATATAGATTATTAATATATAATTTATATAATTTTTAATATACAAATTACAAGATAAAATGGATTAAAGAAGTGCATTGGATGGTGTGCAAAAATGAAAGTGGACAAATACAGGGGGACGGAGGGAGTAGATAAGAAAGTTGGTAAAGTTGTGTGGGATATGGTAAGGCCGAAATGGATGGGTATGAAGGTGGTGCTTTGGGTCATAACGGTGATCATTTGCGCATGTGTCATTTTGGGAAGTATGAATTCAACCCAAAGTGGTTCATAGCACTTGGACATTAGGGTATTGACTTCCTTGAGCTCTTGTGTTGTGATGAGTGGTAGAGTAGAGCCAATTTGGGGTATATATTAGATCCCTTCTTATTATAAACTGAAATAAACTGTAAAAGCCCCTTACAAAGTACAAACTAATAAAATCCTGTATCTTTTCCATCCTCTGACAAATCAGCACCTTTCTTTGGATACTTCTTATTCATGCGCATATATCCTTTTCTACACTTGAGGCTCATTAGAGTATAGAAATAAGATACACTAATGATGCAGCAGGGCTCCTAATATTCTTGGAGTTCTTATGATGTTACTCTTTCCTGATAATGACTAATGAAATGATAATGCTTATATTTTCTTCAGGTCCACAGCGGTTTTTTAAGTGCATATGATTCGGTCAGAACAAAGCTTATCTCACTTATCAAGCAAGCAGTTGGATATGTGTAAGTTGTCATGCTTATCTTGGTTATTTTCAGATTGCACTTAAATATTGGTTATCTTGGTTATTTTTTCTGGCTCCATTAAGCGTATAATTCATCTTGAAGCATGTACTAGGCTCCATATATTAATGGCTTAATGTGTCTTGTCTATATTCCATGTAATTTTTCTATGTTTAGTGTATTAGACAACTAAAGTCTCTTCATTATTCCTGAGTGTATCTATTTAATGTTAGAAAAAATAATAGGAAGAACAAATTAAATAGAATATTTCATTGCTGTAAAAACTGTCCAGGATTATTTGTGTTCTCTAAATATAAATAAAGAACAGACCAACATGACTTTTACTAACCAACACCCCTATTACAAACCAACACACCTATTAACAATAGAAACTACCCATAACTGCCTTTTAGAAACTACCCACTGTTTTTTTAAATAATTAAATATGTAAAAACACACTAAACGACACCACACTAATTGACTCTATACTAACTGACCCAAACATTGACTCATTACCCATTCGGTTATATGTGAACAAACCCGATTATATCTAACAATCACACCCCTAATCGTTGTTTGTTCACATTGATCTTCACAGCAACGTTGGTTCACTATCATCTTTAATCAAATTTGCAATGTGTTCCTTTTGATCCCATTTTGGACATTCGTTCAAAAAAACCCCCTAACTCATTGCACTTGAATCACCTAATGCGACTCTTTTCCCGATGAAACAGTCCACCATCCCGACTTTTCCCGGACCCCGACCTCTACCTCGGCCACGTCCAAAGTCTTCTCGGTTTAAGCTCCAGCAACCACAATGCTCACATTTGTGCTCCTGAACCTTCTCTTTTCCATTGCTTTTAGTGAATGGTGGTTTACTGTGCATATCTTCTTCTTCGGGTTAAGGTTGGCAAACTGTTAACTATTCTCCCTTGTAGTCACAATCTGTCTATTTGTGTTGTTCTCCCATTGCACGACTTTAATTCCTTTGACAATTTTCACAAAATTCTTAGACTTTGATTCCTTCCTGGGTCGTAAGCCACCTGCAATCGACCATCAACCAGAAGACAAACCGCTGCTTTTCCGTCTTCCAAGCCACTAAACAAAAACTACCCCGCTGATTCGTTTTTCCCTGACTGTTTGGTTGGAACGCTTCTGCCAAAGGAAAAAAACTAGCCACTTGCTATTCTTGTCCTAGGCGAGGAAGAATCTTGTCGAAGATTTTTGATCTGTTGTCAAGGAAGTCTCTAATGCTCCGTTATACGATCTGGCACATCACCCTTTTCTTGCCGCTGATTGCACACGCTCCGATACCAATTGTTAGAAAAAATAATAGGAAGAACAAATTAAATAGAATATTTCATTGCTGTAAAAACTGTCCATGATTATTTGTGTTCTCGAAATATAAATAGAGAACAGACCAACATGACTTTTACTAACCAACACCCCTATTACAAACCAACACACCTATTAACAATAGAAACTACCCATAACTGCCTTTTAGAAACTACCCACTGTTTTTTTAAATAATTAAATATGTAAAAACACACTAAACAACACCACACTAATTGACTCTATACTAACTGACCCGAACATTGACTCATTACCCATTCGGTTATATGTGAACAAACCCGATTATATCTAACATTTAATATATTTTTTTAACTCTGCAGTAACTCAGGTACCCAATGGCAGGTTTTTGCTGTTGTCAATTATTATGTAGACTACTTTTATACATTCTGTCATATTGGAACTTGGAGGCTACCAAGAACTATACTAATAACGCATTTGTAATCATATAATCTCAATTACAATTTGAACAATTGAAATTAACTCAACCAGGTTTCAATGAAATGAATGCAGAGATGATGGCCTTGAACCCACTTCCAAGTGGCATGTTTATGTAACTGGCCATAGTTTGGGCGGTGCTTTAGCTACTCTCCTTGCTCTTGAGTTATCAACAAGTCAACTGACAAAGTAATGTTGTCTTCTCTGAACTGGTTGTTTTATATACATTCTGTCCTCTTCATGATGGTTGTTTGCTTGACTGCATGCCAATTTCTGTTAAACCTCTTTTTGGTGGATAGACCAGTGTGCTTCTTAAACATGATAACATGCGAATCTTTGTGTTAATGGCAAAGCTATATTATTTGAGATTACCGAGTTTTATCTTGGACATCCACAAAGTTTTTTGCTCGCTTTTATCATTACTCCCAACATCCCAATATTATTGTCCTAGTTTGAATTTTTTTGTCAAACAATGACACTCTTTGAGCACAAATTAAATATAATTTTAAATAAATAAATGTAATAAAAATTTGATATATCAAAACTACATCTTTAAATGAATCCAATTATATTACATTTTCAGTATAGCTAAATATACTTTTACAATTTATGGTCAAAGAGTGTCACAGTTTGACCAAAAAAAGTCAAACTAGAACAATAATTCTGGGACAGAGGGAGTGTTATTTTGCATTCAGAGATTTTTGAGGATCTTACTTTTAGTGTGTTTGATTGGAGTGGACAGAAAGGAAGGTAAAGTGTTCCCCTTCCCTCATTTGATTCAAAGAATTGAAGGGGAGGGGAGTTAGCATTTTCTCCTCTTTCCGTTCCATCCAACCAAACAAGGCACCTTTGAAATCTCAAGCCATTATTTTCCCACTCCCCTCCAACAAACCAAACAAGGTAAATCCACCCCCTTTCTCCTTTTTGTCTCTTTCTCTCCCCTCTCAAATCAAACACATCCTTAATGAAAAAAAATGTTCACATTTGAAATCCAAGTTTATGTTTTTCATTATCATTTTTTATTTAGTTGTCTCTGTGGCTGCGTGTAGGCGTGGAGCTATCTCTGTGACTATGTATAATTTTGGATCTCCCAGAGTTGGGAACAAAAAATTTGCTGAACTGTATAACGAGGTGAAGTTACTTTCTGACTTTAATTGAATGTAAAGCAAACCTGTATTATCTCTTCTCACTTTTCAATGTGTAGTCTTTGTCATAAACAGTTTTAATGGAATTTTTAGGAGAAATACTGGAAGGAAAGTGGTCTGTTTACTTTTCTTCTGATCAGACAATTGCGTTTTTATAAGAAGCTAAATCTTTTCTCATAGTAAATTACTAAAATTTCTATAATATGATTCTCCTCATTTTTGAACTAGAACCAGACTTCAATTATTTGTGCCTTGTGGGGTCTTATTTTTATAAAAGTTAATATCTATATTACTAGGCTTCTTTGTTGCAGAAAGTCAAAGATAGCTGGAGGGTTGTAAATCACAGAGATATAATTCCAACAGTTCCACGTTTAATGGGCTACTGCCACGTGGCTCAACCTGTTTATCTCACTGCAGGATATCCAAAAAATGCAATGGTGATAAACTGCTGCTCCAATTCCTTAATTTTCTTTTTACATGTTTTTAATGTTTAATTTTCATTTTATAAAAATAAGTTCCCCCACAATCTACATGTTCAAAGACTTTGTCATAACTTTGAGTACATCATCATGACCACCTTGATCCCAACTTCTTTAAGGTAGGTGTATGAGAAAGGATTAAATAATGAATTAAGCGGGAAAAGAATGTGTGGGTAATAAAGAAGGATTTCAAATTTCGTAGTTTGGTTGGTAGGGTGAGTGTTTAAAAAAGGCCAAATAAACAATGTACAATGCCTTAGATGCTGGGTAGGAGTATTTTCTTCAGCATGTATAAATTAACATTTGTGGAAGAAACTTCCATTACCCCAAACACGGGAATCGAATGGTGGAGCCGTGGAGGGACTTATTAATAAGGAAAGGTAATGATATTCCCTTGGACCATACACCCTGACACGGACAATCACTTCTATTAGCACAATCAATTCTTGCCCAAAAAAAAAACAAAAATATTCTAATGGATGAATATATTTCATCTTTGTTCTCTGAAAGCTTTTCATGGCTTCAAGCATTTGTTTGTTACATAATGCAGGCTAACGTTGAACCATTAGAAGATAGCTACCAAGCAGATGTTATTGGGGAAGCCACACCTGATGTTATTGTCAGTGAATTTGTATGTTTGAAACTTCTATCTTTGTTTTCAAAATTTGATACAATATAGATATTTGAGGCATTAGTGATTGTATTGTTCTTCATACACACACACACACACAAGTGTAGAACCTTACCACAATAGAGGATACAGAAAGAGTCAATATATGAAAAATCAATAGCTACATAATATTCACATTAATGAAAAGAATACCAAAGAGTCACCTTTGCATGCTTCCTCAGGTTTCTATTTGCAAGTTTTTTTTAAATGTAATGTCACTTCCCTTTTTTGTTTTCTCAATTTTGTTTCATGGAATCATTGAGGGAAGCAAATGTTGTGTAACAAATCAGGACATGTTTTTGTCCTAACTTTATTTTATTTATAGTGTCTACTGCTCTTGCATATACTTGCATATGAAGCTCCTTTTTTCTTATATTAATATTTCCATCTTTTTCTTACAATGGGTATGCAGATGAAAGGCGAGAAGGAATTTATTGAGAAAATATTGAACACGGAGATCAATTTTTTCCGAGCTATTAGAGATGGGAGTGCATTGATGCAGCATATGGAGGATTTCTATTATATTACCCTCTTGGAGGTATATTACTTTCCTAGCTCTCCAAGGCAATAATGCGTGTGCGATTCTTATGCTTTAGCTTGTTCCCATTTTTCAGAATGTGAGGTCAAACTGCCAGAACCTTACAATCACGTGAAGAGTTGCTGTAATAATGGTTGCAGCAGGTGAGAAGAGAAAACTAGCCGTATTTCTAAAGCTTATAATGCCGTCGTACCTCAAAACAGGGGGGAATGGGGTTGCAAATGGGTGTGTTGGGACTGAGGCTGATATATAACAGGTGCCGAAATGGACAGATTTGGAAATCGGCGTTGCACATTTTTCATAAAAGTCGGCATTTGGGTCTACCATTGCGCACCCTCATTCGGGTGGGCATGGTTCCGGTTCCTAAAATGGAGGAAACAGAACTAGAACCTCTTGGGACCATCCGGTTCCACCGATGGTTCCCATTTTGGTTCTTGTTTTGATCTGTTTATTATTTAAAAAAAATAAAACAAAAACAACTTAACAACCATTAGATACTGGGTTAAACAAAAAGAAAAAAAGGAAAAAAAAGAAAAGTAATGTGCATCTCTAGATCATTTTATGTCCCAAGATCATTTCATGTCCCAACCAAGTTTTAATCAAATCCTGACATTCATGTAGTTCACAGTGGAAAGAACAATAAAGGCACAAGTCTACTCCCCATAAAAATATCTAGAGATGCACATTACTATAATCTTGAGAATGAGACTCATCCTTTTTCTTTAGTTGTACTCCGGTAACATATTCCCTTTGTGCATAAATAACGCTTCGGTTGCGTGTAACGATGTTTGACTAAAGTTATTTTCAAATTATTTTATATGGAAAATGGTATGAAATTAAAAAAGAAACATTACACATTTAAAAATTACATGAAAAGATTTACAAGATTAGAAGTGACATGACTATATGATTTTCTTTTCCTTCCATTTTCCATTTCTTTTAAGACAAAAGGAGTAGTTCTTTGTGGAATTATCCGTAAAAGCTTTGAAGAAACCTAATTGGATGAAACAAGTTCAAACTCGAATACTCTAAATCAAATTGTTTTCCCTAATCTCATTACGAGCACTATTCTTCAAAAGTTGTATTGTATCTACGATATGATTTTACATAAAAACTATGTCCCTATTAGGAAATAGTGTTTTGATTAGCGTTTACGTTTTGGATAAAATTTTAACAGTGTAGAGCTAAATGTTTTTCATAAATAATCTTTTCAAAACGTAAACACTAAACTCTCGTGTTATTAACTAGTTTCTTATGAAGGTGTTACACTTGTTAGAAATCAAATGGATACATAGGGGGCTGATCCTCTAATGGATTTTTTTTAAACTAGTATTATTTTCTAATTTTTTATATGAAAAATATTACTAGTGCCCTCCTAAAAATTTTTAGATACCCCATTAACTTTTTCTAATCTAAAAAAGGCAAAAAATTGTACTCCGGGGTAACACTTTAATTGTAAATTAACTTAAGTGATCTAGTTATGTATTATCTCTAAAATTAAAAGTGTTTAATTACTTATTTATGATTTATGTGTGCTAATTTAAAATATTGAAATAAAATTTAGTACTACTCCGTACTAGTCATTTCACATTGGATTTCAAAATGTTGCGATTTTCTAAATTTTTAGGATTTTTTTATTTTTTTGATTTCTTTATTTGCACAATTTTTTTAAAGAGTAGATCTATTTTTTCGATAAAAAGATAATTAAAATCATTTTTAATGATTGAAATATGTAAAAAAAAGTAAAAAATACAAAAAATGACTTACCAGTACAAAAAATGTCACTCTATTCTCTTGTTATATGTTAACTGGACTCTTTTTGATTGTTAAAATATTCTTGATCATCGTGTGACACTCCATTTCTTTACTTGGCATTGTTAATGCTTTAAGAAGAGAGATCTATGACCTATTTTCTTGGAAGGTCTCTAGCATCAAATTGCTCCAAACTAGATATGCATTTTTCAAGTATTGAGACACACATTTTTTTAAATGAAAAGGTTAAAAAAATTGTGTTAAAAGGAACCATAGAACTTTTCTATTCTTGAACAATTCTAAAATACTTGATTCGGTTTTGTTAAAGCTTTCATGAAAAACAACTTTATATGGTTAAAACTCATGAAAATGTAAAGAAATGATAACAACTACAGAGTATTTAATAAAAATTTTACGTTAAAAAAGTTTATTATTCCACAAAAATAAAAAATTAAATATGATGAGCATGGAGTACTTGATTTGAGGAATTGAATAATTAAATATGGAGAAGTGAATTGACTCATAATCAATTTATTTTCGGTTGGCGAGATAGGTTCTTCTTGTTGCAAGGTGTGTTTGGATCCATTTCACCATTTGGGGAGCATGCAGTACATTGTAGAGAGCCAGCCAGATTAAAATATCGACATGATTTGGTTAGGGACGTTCTCTTTGACATACTCTGGCGTACTGGGGTTTTTATTAAGAAAGAAGCATCAGAATTTCTTGATTCACTCGTTTGAATGAAGATCAATACTTTAGATTAGGCGACCAGCTGATATTTTGGTCTTTGAATGAATAAACGAGAAACATGCTTGTGTGGATTTTACATGAGCATTTCCTCTTGTAGGCTTGGGGGCAAGTCTTTTCATGGTGGGCCACGCTTAGGGGTGTACAAAATCCGGGTCGGACCAGAAAATCGGACCGGACCGGACCGGAAAAATTGGTTCCGGGCTAGACCGGTAAAATTCCGGACCGGTCTCCGGTCTAAGGATTTTGGACCGGTAAAATTCCGGTCCATTCCGATCCAAGACCGGATTGTTTCCGGGTCGGACCGGTAAGACCGGATTGCCTATTTTTTTTTTTAAAAAAAGTTAATACCTATGATACGGAGTTTACGTATAATTATAAATGCAATTGTATATTTTCATTTCTTTTTCTTATTTTAATATGAAGTATAATTTTTTAAATGTAATTTGTAATTTTTAATTCATTTCATTGACCTTTACCCAAGAATATCCATAAGTACAAAAAACTAAAATTATTTCCCAAAAATTGAAGTAGAATCTTTTGATTTAAAGTATTAAATACTTTGACCTGTATAAATTAGACTTGCTAAAACCAAAGTAATTTAAAATAAAAATTTATAATATTTTTGAAATTTCAAAACTAACGGAAGTATAAAAATCATTTTACACCAATTATATTGTTGATAAAAATATTTTATATTAATATAATTTCTTGAAACACACTACAAATTTGAAAAATAAGTAAAAAATACACAACAAGAAATAAAAAAAAATAAATTCCGGGTTTTCCGGTTTTTACCCGGACCGGACCAGGAAAAACCGGTCCGGACCGGAATCTAACCGGTCCGGTTTCCGGTCCTATGCTTTAGGGGATTCCGGGTTTCTGGTTTTTCTGGTTCCGGTCCGGTCCAGTCCGGTTCTGGACCGGTGTACGCCCCTAGCTACGCTGCGCTAAAAATTGCTTCATGCAAAGTAACCAAACACGAGAGAACATGTCTCGATAACTAACATGTGTTTTTTGTTCAATGTAGTTTTCAAAAGACAGTTTTATTATTAAAGAAGGGCTAGTGTCGTAGCTTGTTGCACACTTGCCTTTTAGCATTAAAAACTATATTAAAAACACATAAAAACTTAGTAGTTTTAATGAAAGTAGTTTTAATGAACAAAACACATAAAAAAAAAACATAATCACATAGAAAATGAATTTTTTTTATTTATGGACGGGAGAAATATAATACTCCCGGAGTACCCTCAATTGCCCATGCATCTCCGCGGAGCTGAAATCTCCTGCATAGTTTTACGTGAACAGAGAGAGAGATTTTCTATAAAATGCGATATAGCCATTTCAATTCCGTTGCCGCACGGGAGAGATAGAGCGAGAAAGGGTTTCCGGCCGGCTTTCCGCTGGGAAAAGGGAAAGTTGCAGAAGGGTTTGAGCTCTTTCGATCGGGGGAGAAATCGAACGATTTTGATCGGCAGGGGCCTCTTCCCCATTTGATTTCTCTAAACCCTTCACTCGCCTCTCCCAAATTTCCTCCTTCCTCTCCCATTGGACCCAAAATATAGAGCAAAAAACCCTTTTTTCCCCGCCCTGTCTATTCATGCAACAAGCAATACATTTTTGGTGTGGCGTAGGATATGGATTCATAAGAAGAAGAATCCATGATTTTAACGGCGTTGAGGATTTGAAGGAATTTCCATAGAGGAGGATCTTGATTGCTCCTGGAGTTGAAGAAATGGTAATGTGATTTATTAACATTTCAAACTGTGATTTCTGCAGGGACAAGACAAGATCACTAAAAAAAATGAAAATCTCATAATATCTGTCTTAACAATGACAAGATTTCATAGAGATAGGAAAAAAAAGGAGTACTGTTTATTTTCCTAGTAGATTCCCCCCAGAATTGGAAGTCTGAGCAATGATACTCTGGGAAATGTTCCATCCTCTTGAGGTTTAAAAGAGCATGGCTTTGTTGAATTTTTTTTTATAATAATGAAGTTTTCATAAGTAATTACTTTTAGACGAGGATTAATGGTAATCATGACTTAGATGTTCCATGAAGTTTTCATAAATCATTACTAGCTTTTAGTTGAGGATTGACTTAGATGTCTAATGCTATTTCAGTTTTCAATTTTATAGCTCATATACTTACTGCAGTTAGTTAGTTAGTTAGATATCAATAAATGAGATATGAAGTCATCATCATCCTCCTCCTCCTTCTTCCTCCTCCATGATTCATAGTTTTATTGCATGGATAGGTATATCTTTAATACATTGCTGTGGTTAGTGTATAGTGTAATTGTCAACACCTATATTTCTGTTTGGAATTTCATGCTAGTAATTTTAACCGTTTCTTGCAGAGTGTTTCCAGTGTAGTTGTTGGAACACATGTTTGGGTTGAGGATCCTGAGGTAGCTTGGATAGATGGAGAGGTTGTTGAAATCAATGGTGGAGATATTACAGTCAACTGTACATCAGGGGCAATTGTACGTTATTGCTTCATTTTCTCTTTGTCATCATCATTATCATCATAACTATTAGTTAACTAATGAGTTAACCTTTTAAGAAAATAACCTTAGAGAATGATGCTTTAGTATTATTTAAAACTGTTTATCTTGGAGAAACCTTATCACCTTTTTGTTTTATAGTTCCCTATTTTATAGCTAGCTCTAGTATTTCTGTATTTCACATTGGGACATTAGGATAGAAGTAATGTTTATTCTATTCTCATCTCTTTTGAGTTTTATATTTGGATTTATTTTGGAAAACTTTGATGTAAAAAGCGTATACAAGTATTTCCCCATTGTGACACTGTAGTTGTAGTTGTGTTAAAAATGAATGGTGTACTATTGTATACTCTTCCTATCTCCCATACAAAGAGTCCACTCTCTAAACTTTTTTTCTAAATAAATTCAATTTGAATAATTATAATTAATTTCGATTATATCTAATTTTTAAAATAGAAAGTGTCCTAAACAAGTTGATTGTGTTAGCTTTAGTTAAACCATTAAATAAATTTTAAAAATATAGCTATATTTGTTGGCTTTAAATGGTTAAACCTTAATAAATTTTGAAGTTGTAATATTGTACAACATAACTCTTTTTTATGGGACAATGGGAGCACTATTTT
Source organism: Cuscuta campestris (assembly GCA_900332095.2). Lineage (NCBI taxonomy): Eukaryota > Viridiplantae > Streptophyta > Magnoliopsida > Solanales > Convolvulaceae > Cuscuta > Cuscuta campestris. Next base: position 347,616 of record OOIL02000283.1, on the reverse strand, counting down.
AAGCAATTGGATGTGTGAAGATTGAAGATATTGTTGAAGTTTTATATTTCTCTTTATCTAAATGAAGGGGATACAAGTATTTACTCCATATTTCTTAGAATAAGGTTCCACAATTCACTAAGTATAGTTATTAAGAAATATGAAATTGTGTGGTTGAGTTTTGTGTAGAGGAGAAATATGCTATATGAGTCACACATTTATTACCTCAAAAGGAAAGTGGATTTTTTAGGGACAAACCAAAAATGAAATGTGGAACCTTTTTATGTGACAAAGGGGTTGCAATACAAAACTAGTCTCCTAAGTCTTCCTAATGACATGAAGGGTGGCACAATGAGTGACATCAAAGTAATATGCAAAGGTTCTGGAATTGGTACTTTCCAGAAATGTTCCTACTTTATTCACAACTTTATTCCACATTTACTTCCTACACACCCCTTTGAGCCAGGGCATACAAGTCATATGCACTAACCTTGTTACATAGCGAGTAGCAAGTACATGAAGATCGTACCAAACCATAAAAAGAATGACATAATATAAACTGGCATTCTTGATATCCACTTCGAACAATGATGGGCAACTCATGGCAGCCATATATAAAACCAGGATTGAAGATAAATACGAGTTTTATATTTCTCTTAATCTGAATGAAAGAGGAATCAAGTACTAATAATACCAAAGTAGTCTTTGAAGTCTTCCTAATGACATCAAGTGTGGCGTCAAAGTAAGATGTCAAGTTTCTTGAATTGCTACTTGAAAAAATATTTGTACTTTATTTACAACTATATTCCACTTTTACTTGCCAAGGAGGCCCGATTATGCATCGTCTGTTTGCTCAACAATTTCTTTATTTTGTTTTTTTGAAAGAAAAGGTGCAATTATAGGCTCATAGCAAATGGTGGAAATCAAGGTACAGAAATTGAGTATTGAAAGACCTAAGCCAGTTTGGCCAATTGCTCCGTATATGACAACAAAGAGATGACTTTTCCATCAAATCAAATTTAAAAATATCATGAGCTACTACATTTTTTTTTCTCACATATGTAGACATCTCTGGTATCATCAAATAAACTTTGACAATCTTAGACCAAAACACATTTCGGATTCAGCATTTCAGCAACAAGGTAGGCATTCTTAGTGCATTCACAGCAGTAAAGCAGTCTGATTCAACATTAATATTCTAGAATTGCAGCTATTTAGCCTTCTATAAGATCCATTTCATCGCCTCAATCTCTAGATGTTCAACACCTCCTTCATTCTTCTTATAAGAACAACTGTACAAGCCATATATATACCCCTACCACTCTCATCTCTTATCCCGATGCCTAGTTCCCCACCAGTTTCATATTTTAGCAAGATTTTTGACCAGCTCTTGGCTCAGTGCATGCTTGCTCCTCCTCTATGCTTTATTATATATTTAACTTAGTGAAGGTGGGTGGGGGGAGGGAGTGAGTGCATGACACTGAGATTAGTAACTAGTTACATGGTCCAGTTTACCCCGTAACATATATGAAGTAACATGGGTGCGGTATTGGCATCAAGATTCATGATATGAGTATATAATTGATTTGAAATCAGGTTATCTGCTTTCTCGATTATGGGCATCCATTGAATGCACGTTCCTCAAGCTACTTTTCAATCCATCTTTGGACTAACGTTTCTTATGCTGCTTTTCACCCCATGGTTGGACTACATAAACCAAAATTCTAGTGGAGTGTGATGTGTATATTGCCACTCTTGAATATGTGAAGCATTTACTGTACACTTTACTTTTAAATGGTCTAATTATTTAATCCTATAATTTCAAGTTCTTTTTTGGGATTTTGAGGTTAGGTTGTCACTAAGGCATCCAATGTCTATCCAAAAGATACCGACGCCCCTTCATGTGGCACGGATGATATGACAAAGCTTTCTTATCTTCACGAACCAGGAGTTCTCTATAACCTGAGATGTAGATATGATAATGATGAAATTTATGTAAGTGTTCTCTTTTAGTATGTAATATATCTCGTTTACGGAGTAGTAATGATGTATACTGTGGCTTTTACTTTCTTCAACATATTCGTTCTCCTTCAGTTGGTTTGATTTAGTAGAAAAAAATGTTTCCTTTTTGGTTTATCTTTGATATGTTGCTGTTTGTTTTTGTCAAGATCTCAAATGGCCCGTGTGCTGCATTTATGTATCTAATCATTCCTTCAGACTTACACAGGAAACATACTGATTGCTGTGAATCCTTTTAAAAGATTACCTGAATTGTATGGCAAATGTGTCATGGAAAAGTATAGAGGAACTGCGCTTGGGGAGTTGAGTCCTCATCCTTTTGCTATTGCTGATGCTGCTTACAGGCAAGCTGTGATGCAAGTTTGTATGTGTCTACTCATGTGCAATTATTTCCATGCTTTCTATAAAGCTGTACTTATGGATGCAGACAGATGATTAATGACGGGATCAGCCAGTCAATTTTGGTTAGTGGAGAAAGTGGAGCTGGCAAGACAGAAAGCACAAAGATGCTAATGAATTATCTTGCATATATGGGGGGGAGAGCAGCAGATGAGGGACGGAGCGTGGAGCAACAAGTCCTTGAGGTATGCATTGCCCTCTGTTAATATTTAATTTTGATTATTATGCTATAACGTAACGTTCTGCTTTCAAGAATCCTAATATGGTCTAAGATGAGGATTTTCTTTATTTTCCAGTCAAATCCGGTTCTTGAAGCATTTGGCAATGCAAAAACAGTGAGAAACAACAATTCAAGGTGAACACAAGTTACATTTAAAATGCCTTATATTGTGTGTGTGTGTGTGTGTGGGTGTATTTTACAGAGAAAACCACCAAACTCGGTGGGGTAAGGTCTAGGAAACCCTTACCAAGTTTATTACGGAGAGAGATATGTTACACGTTTGGGGAGGACTAGACCAATGCCCCAAAGGTAGAAAGAAAAAAACAAATACATGGCAAATTAAGAACAAAACTAAAAACAAAGAATCACTGCTCTTCTTCAGCTGTGTGTGTGTTTATATATATATATATATATATATATATACATACATACATACATACATACATACATACATACATACAAATACATACATACATACATACATACATATATATATACATATACATACATACATATATATATATATATATATATATATATATATATATATATATATATATATATATATAGACTATTGTTGTACGGTGTGTAGTTGAGAATAATGACATTTTTAAGGAGGCAACATTGTCATAACAACACTGCGAGAGATTGTGATGCTGACTCGGCTGGTTGTCTGATAGATATATGATCCATGTCCGGGTATTGTATCTTGATTGGTTCATAGTTTGTTAGGCATCGCCTAGGCGATAAGGCGCTGTCACTAGGACGCCTTGACTGCTCGCCTCGCCTAGAAAACCTTAAGGCGATAAGGCGCTCGCCTAGGCGTCGCTTTTCCTCGCCTTTACTTGCCTTACCTCGCCTTGATGCCTTGGGCCCCTTTAATAGTTTGAAAAAACCCATTTTTTAGTGCAGCCCATTTTCTTTTAGTGTAGCCTAATAGACTTAAACTTATCTTCTCTCTTGGTCTTCTCTTTCTCGACCAAGCTTCTTTAAAATGTATAAGACATATATATGTATGTATGTGTAAGTGTGTATGTAGGTATGTATCATGTATGTATGTATGTCTCCTAGTTGTCGCCTAGGCATGCGCCTAGTCGCCTAGGCGATATGAAGGTACATTGGCGCCTCGCCTCGCCTCGCCGCCTTACAAACTATGGATTGGTGTGAACTTAATCTCTTTGAAAAGAAAGAAACAAGATGTGGTTGCAAGATCTAGTAAAAAAGCATTTTACCGAGCAATACCGATCAATGTCTCTAGCTGCATTTAAGATCTTGTGGCTGAAACACCATCTCCAAGTATTAAGGTACAGGAGCAAGGAACCAGTTCAGTTGACATGTGGCTATCAAAAGGCAATACACATTGCATGAAAGCCAGTGTTTCGTGAGGACCAGACTCATTGCAAGATTTGCAGCTGAAGCATATAATTCATAAAAACAATAAACATTCTTACATCCCGTCAAAGTCATTTAGAGGTCCCAGACGAAAATACATTTGTAACAAGCTTGAAGCATATAATTCGTAATATTGCCGTAACATGTGTAGTTGTGGAAGTTGAAACATGACTTCACTCAAAGATATCATCTTTGTGATGTCATTAGAAGAAAACTTAGACCTAGAACATGACTTGTCTCCTCTATAATTGCTATAAAATATGTGTGATCCTTCTTTGTTGAAAAAGTAAAACTCTATTTTTTTCACAAACTTACTATGACCTGTATTCTTGTTCTTTGAACTGATCAATGTCTGCTTCTCAATCATGTACTTGTGGCAGTCGTTTTGGTAAGTTTGTTGAGATTCAGTTTGATAAAAGGGGAAGAATCTCAGGTGCTGCTATCAGAACATATCTTTTGGAAAGATCTCGTGTGTGCCAGGTGTCTGACCCTGAAAGAAACTATCATTGTTTCTATATGCTTTGTGCGGCACCACCAGAGGTAATTTCTTTATCTTGAAAATTTATGAAGATCTGCATTTGGATTAGGGA